>JAHBCN010001202.1:0-126989 GCA_019359885.1 Listronotus oregonensis | reverse complement strand
AATTTTAATGGTTTTCTATTAATAGTGGTACAAATCCTATTTTACTTTGATAAATAGTGGTATCTGTGTATAAAAAAAAAGTGTTGTGAATTCCACTGTGCTATCTGCCGTCTGCATATCTCCCTTTTTTTATTGTTTTGTATATGAGTGGAAACATCAAAATATAAACAAACATGGAGGGCAATGAACTTACGGACTTTAACAATAAATGTGTAAAATGTAAACAAACCTGTGATGAAGATTATTATAACTGTGACTCATGCTTAGAAAGAATTCACAAAACATGCTGGAATATCTCGCCTACCGAGATGAGATGTATGCCTCTTCAAAAAAGACTTTTGTTATTAATATGCGAAGATTGTAAGCGTTTTGTCGCAAGAATGCCGTACATGATGAAATTAATTGAAGAAATGAGAAAGGATATAGACATTTTAAAATCTACGAGTCAACAAAAGGAAACTTATGCCACCACTCTCCGAGGGAACGTTATTACCAGAGAAACTAGTTTAAAGAAAAACTGTCCTACCATAATAATAAAACCAAAGGTGCCTCAAAACGCCGAGAAAAGCAGAAAAGAAATTCAAAAATCTATAAACCCAACTAATCTTAATTTGGGAATAAGAGGTATAAAAGAAACTAAAAAGGGTGTTGTAGTAAAATGTGACAAGGATCAGGAGATGAAGCGGCTTAAAAATGAGGTTGAAACGAAACTTGGTGGTAAATATGAAATTGAATTACCAAAAAAAAATATTTCCTAAAGTTAAGATTGCTGGTTACACTGGAGATGCATCGCCAGAAAATCTTGAAGGAATTATAAGGAAACAGAACGCATGGATTACCTCAAAAGAATATTTAAAAGTGACATTTGTGAGACGCAATGCCAAAAATAGGAATAGTTCTACAATTTATGCTGAATGTTCTGGTAGTCTCTTTACAAAAATGATGAATTGTGGAAAAATATATATAGACTGGGAGCGTCTGCCCGTTTATGAAGATCTTACTATATCGAGATGCTATACATGCCAAGGATTTAACCATAAAAGCAATAAATGCACGAAGGAGCAGGTATGTGGAACCTGTTCGGGGGGTCACAATACCGTCGAGTGTCAAAATCGTAGTAAAAAGTGTGTCAACTGTGTAGCAGCTAATAACAAATTCAATCTACAATACAAAACGGATCACACATCATTAGACCTAAACTGTCCATCACTGAAGTATCATGTGGAGCTGCTAAAAAATAGAATAGACTATTACTCATAACTGATATGGTAAACAACATACAAGACGATATACTTAATGTAATTGATGAAGATAGTAGTTCTAGGGGTACAGTGGTAGATAGTACTAATATTGAATACTTAATATCCAATCCGGACAAATTTTTGCGTATAATTCACATTAATATTAGAAGTATAAACAAAAATATTGATAATTTACTCTGTTTATTAGAGACATATAAACTTTATTCTATGGATATTATTGTCTTGAGTGAAACATTTCAACTTGTTACAACGAATAATTGTAGTATACCGGGTTATCAAACCTATTATAATCACGCAAATTACAACAAGAATGATGGTGTCATAATATTTGTAAAAGATAACATTAATGCTAATTTTTCATTTACTCAACTAACTAAATCAAAAGCTACACTAGGTAGATTATCTTTTGAATTGAATAGGGTAATGTATGGAATAACTGCTGTATATAGACCACCTCCTATCTCAAAAATAGATTTTATAAACGATATACATACTTTTTAGAGAATAACACAACCGCGGACATAGAAATATTTTTAGGTGACATTAATATAAATATATTAGATGATAGGGATAATAATGTTACGGATTACATGTCTATGATGAACTCACTTGGTTTCCAATCATATATTAATGCCATAACTAGACCTATTTCCAAAACTTGTATAGATCATATTTTTGTAAGACAGAAATTTAAATCAAATAATGTAAATATTAATTCTTATATTTTTAATAACGATATAACTGACCATAGCCCGATTTTACTTCTTCTTAGCCACAATAAGGTTGCTACTCAACAAAATTTAAATAATCTGAAAACAGTCACTAAATCTAAGATAAATATAATGGATCTAAAAAAAAGCTTGCATGAGTATGATTGGTCCACGGTAATGGAGGAAAGGAATCCAGAAGTAGCAACTTAAAATTCTTAAATACATTTCATATGCTTTTGGCTAACGCTACAGAAACATACACAAAAAGTATCAAATCACACAAAAAAATTAAAAGCTGGATTACTAATGGTATAATCACTTCAATTAAAACAAGAGATAAAATGAAAAAAAAGTTAAATTCTAACTATAATGTACAACTTGAAAAACAATATAAAGAATATCGTAACTTTCTAAACAAATTAATTCGCAAACAAAAAAATGACTATTACAAAAATCAAATTGATAATAACAAAAATAATTTAAAGAGCTTTATGAAATTATTAAGGATGCAACATATGAGAAAATGAACAAATCTGATAACATTGTAAATATTAAAAACAATCTTGGTGAGAACTTTAAGTGATTCACTAGAGATGTCCAATTATTGTAATGAATATTTTATAAATATTGGAGTGGAAATGGAAACGGCCATACCTCCTCCCCAAATGGAGTGCCAAATGGACCCAGCTATACCTAACTCGATTTTCTTTACCCCTGTAACTAGGAATGAACTAATTAAGCACATAGCTTCTCTTAAAAACAACAGTTCACCGGGCTACGATGGCATTCACGCTAATTTAATTAAGGAAACACATTTGGAAATTATTATTCCTTTGATACATATTTTTAATTTAATTTTAGAAACCGGAATCGTGCCTCAGGAGTTTAAAATTTCAGTAGTTACGCCTATACTTAAAGCTGGTTCCAAGAGTGCTATTAATAATTATCGACCTATAAGCCTCATAAGCAATTTTGCCAAGTTACTTGAAAAATGCATAAAAGAAAGATTGCGCCTTTTCTTTAAAAATAACAGTGTTTTATCTCCAAATCAATTTGGCTTTGTAGACGAGGGGATCAGTACATCTGACGCTATGCACAGGCTCGTAACAGAGGTTGTTAATAACCTAAATCTTGATAAAAAATGTATAACTGTTTTTTAGACCTTGCGAAAGCGTTCGATACTGTTCCTCACGACAAGCTTCTTGATGTCCTCCATAATTATGGCATAAGAGGAACAGCATTTGGGTTATTAGAAAGTTATCTGAGTGATCGGTATCAAATGGTAAAACTTAATAATGTCCTTAGTCATAGACAAAAAATAAAAATCGGTATTCCCCAGGGAACAGTTTTGGGTCCGTTACTGTTTATCACCTATATAAACTCATTACTACAGTTGACTACGCCTGGGTTAACAATTTCTTATGCAGATGATACGGCATTAGTTTTTGCGGGTGACACATGGGATAGCGTTAAGCAACACACGATAGAGGGATTCAAAATAGTAAAAAATTGGCTTCAGACTTACAAACTAACCTTGAACTTGGCGAAAACTAATTATATTGCATTTTCTCTTACTAGAGCTAATAGACCTCCTTTTAATGAAATTTTCGTTGATAATTACAGTATTTTGGGAACAACACATACAAAGTACCTCGGAATCATGATTGACCAATTTCTTAAGTGGCAGCAGCATATTGATTATGTCTCGAATAAATTAAGGAAATTAATTCATAAGTTCTACCTTCTGAGGGAAATTTTAAATAGGAAAACATTAATAACCGTTTATAAGGCATTTGTGGAATCAATAATTAGATACGGAATACTCGTGTGGGGTGGTCTATATAACAGTAGCTTGTATAAATTGAATATTGTACAAAAATACATTTTAAAAATTATTTATAAGAAAAATAGATTATATCCCTCTAGAATGCTGTTCTCCATGGATATTGGTAATATTAGAACAATATATATGTTAGTGGTCTGTTCTTTTGTGCACAGTCATGAACGATTGCAGATCGTTATAAACCATAACTATGGTACACGAGCTAATGAAAATAGAGAAATACAGCTTCCTGTTAGTCACAACAACCTAAACATTAAATATGTTAGTTATATTGGGCCCAAAGTTTTTAATATGTTACCCTATATAATTAGGACTGTAATAAATAAAAGAAAATTTAAAAGGTTGTGTAAGGAATTTATTTATAAAAATTGTCAACAGTTTGAAGGGTTGTTTAGTTGATGTCGGCTTATAGTTTTATTTTTTTTTCATAAGCGGAAATCTGTTCTTTTAGCAATAATTTTAATATATTTTTTTATATAATACTTAGGTTTTAGGTTATGTTATGCACATACAGATGTTCTTGCATCTAGGTGCATTTAAACAAATGTTTTAATTAGATTTAGTTTTAGTGTTGTTGAAATAGTATTTTGTATTGTAAAGTGTTTGTTGAAATATTATATATTTATATATATATATATATATATATATATATATATATATATATATATATATATATATATATATATATATATATATATATAAATTAAAAGTTTGACAATAATGGACATATTTAAAAAAAAGCTTAAGTTTTTTTTCAAAAGTTTTTGCCAGTAATATAATTCTGGTCAAAGGGGATGTAACAGTTGAGTAAAAGTGAGACAACAATTTACAGCCACTAACAGTACTAACCAAAATAGGCCCGTTATTGGATAATGGCAATTTATAAATGAGGAAAAAAACAAGTGACGACAGAAATTTTCTTGTGAGAAGCGCATTTTGACTAGGATTGCCAACCATACTTTATAATAACGTAAACCTACTTTATTTTTGTTAGATATGCTATCTACTTTTGCATACACTAATGTAGGTAAATACCAAAATATTTATCTTTATATCAATAAAATATACTTTATGGTTAAAACAAAATATGTACTCGATTTAAATAAATACCAGAACTGAAAATTGGGCGTGACGCGCACGACTTTATTTACCAATAAGGAATCGGGGACCATATGTTCGATATTTTGGTACTAATAGCAAAAACCATTGTTAAAACCAGTGCTCACCCATGGTTTTCGCTACAAGTTAACTTCCCGCAGTTAATTAGTCATCAATTTTAAGTTATAGGATTTTTTATTGAACAAAACGCTATACAGGTGTGAAAGTTCAAAACCGAACATGGACGTTTCGCAAGTAAAACAAAGAAAACAATTTAACCACTAAAACAGAGTGAGATCGAATTTAAACTAGGACATACGCGCCAAATTGCTTAAACAGCATACGCTCCGCCGGTCTTGGCTATTCGAAACAGCGCTTGATATAAGTATCGACACATTGCGAAGCTTTGTCTCACTTCTTTCAAAGAGTTAAAGGGGTTGTCGGTTTCTGTTTGATACATTACGCTTTATCCCTATGTTCGGTTTTGGATTTTCCACACCTGTATATCAGATGCGACACATACTGTTGAAAAATGACAATATATACTTAAAAATTCATCTGAAAACATACCAAGTGTGAAAAAAATCCTATTTACTCTCTGTTACCGCCACTTCAGTTTTCACTGAGAGAGTTTTTTTAGTAATGAATTTAAAGTGGCGGAAGGGAAAAATAGATTCTCGATCAATTTCATTAAAAAAATAAATTATTTCTTTAAATCTTAATTTTAATTGTAAAATTAGTTTTGACATTTTCAAAAATAACATAAAATTGTTAGCGTGGCTCAAGGCACTAAAAAATATGTTTTTATGAAAATAGAAAATTTAAATTAAAAAATACTTTTTCTTTCTTCTGAATACTTTTTTTTCCTATTCAACGAATTTATTATGTTATTTTTCTCAAAAAAAGGTGGCAACCCTAATTCTGACATACATTTAGGCTGTACATTTTAATGTATAATTTATTAAAAATTTATTAAAATTAAAAAAATCATGATAAAAAAATTTCAGTGATTGTTAATTTTCAACAAAAAATCACTGATATTTTTTGTATCATGATTTTTTGATTTTAATAAAAAAAATCATCTCGCTTTTTTAAATTAATACCCATGTCAGTGTAAATTATACATTAAAAATTACATGTTTGTCAGAATCAGGGTTGCCACCTTTTTTTTGAGAGAAATAACAATATAAATTCGTTAAATAGAAAAAAAGTATTTGGAAGAAAGAAAAATTATTTTTTAATTTGATTTTTTTATTTTCATTAAAACATATTTTTCAGTGCCGTGAGCACACGTTAACAATTTTATGTGATTTTTGAAAATGTCAAACAAATTTTCAATCGAAATCAAGATTTAAATAAATAAATAATTTATTTTTTAATTAAATTGCTAAAAAATCTATTTTTTTCTCCCACCACTTTAAATTCATTACTAAAAAACTCTCAGTGAAAGCTGAAGTGGCGAGAACAGAGAGTAAAAATTTTTTTATATATTTGGTATGTTTTCAGATGAATTTTTAAGTATATAATGCCATTTTTTAACAGTATGTGTCGCAGCTGATTTATAGCGTTTTGTTTAATAATTTATCCTATAACTCAAAATTGATGACCAATTAATTGCGAAGTTAACTTGTAGTGACCATTAGTAAAAAGAGTGTATCGTTTTTTTATCAAAAGATAATAAAGGGTGTAAATACACTTAGTGCGCACTGGTTTTAACAATGGTTTTTGCTATAAGTATCGAAATATCGGACATATGGTTCTCGATTCCTTATTGGTAAATAATGCGCAATTGCGCAACGCCCAATTTTCATTTCTGGTAATTATTTAAATTGTAAAAATTAAATTTTATTTCACCCTGACATCAGATATACTATGATCATCAAAAGTCGTGTTGTCATGTGGATCCATTCTATTTTTTTTTTTTTTTTTTTATATTATTCCTGATCATTACAATGAATGTCTTTTTTTAGAATCAAGTGATAGTTCCGAAGATGAAAAAAATAAAAGAAATAAAAAAGAATTAACCAAAGAGAGATTGAAAGATACCTCACGACACAAATCTCATGAAGACATAAAAAAAAGGAAAAAAGATTTAACCTCTGACAATGAAAATATTCATAGAAGACGAAAAAAGCCAGAAAGATTGTTATCGGAAGAAAGAGACCAGTCGAGGAAAAAAAACCGAACAGATCATAGTGATAAAAGAAAAAGAGACTATGAATGGGTTAAAAGTAGATATGAAGATAATATAAGCCAACTAAAAGATAGAAGAAGAGCCTTTGATGAATCCAGATCTAGAGGCAGATCTAGAGAGAGAGTTCGAGTAAAGGAAGAAAAAGAGAGATCAAGATCAAGAGAAAAAATAAGACTAGAAGACAAAAATAATCGAGATAGGCAAAGGAGTTGAGTGTCACATTAAGGAGTATTAATTTATTTGAACACAACATTAAAGCGTTTTGTAAAAGGTAATTTAAAAAACTCACAAGTTAAAACAATAAAGAAAAACCAAATGGCAAAGCTGGAAAGATTTTATTAAAGATACTTAATTATTATATCATACCGTTCTAATAAGGTATAAAAAACAGAATGTGTCTTAAATAATTATTAATGTTAATCATAAAAAAGCTTACTGCAAATTCTTATAGCTTTGTTATATTTGTCCAAATTTGGTAATGGATGTCTTGTATATCACGACAGTAAGAATAATAGTTAAATTTTAAACGTTTTAAAATATGTTTGTCAAAATTTATTGAAAAATTGAAATTCTAAAAGCTGTTAGGTTTTGGATAAACTTACCTACCCTGAAACATTTTTTTTCTTTTCTACAGAGAGTATTTTCATCCTTTGTAATTGGACCATCCTGTCCAACTTCTTTTTTTTAATACAGACCTAAGCTTTTTATTATAGAACTTTATGGCAATTGATATCCTTAACCCAGTTATGTATCAACAATAATATTTGCTGAAAACCTATTGTTAAAATTATCATTTGTTAAAAACGACAAAGACCATAAATACATAGCTTATATGGTATCGTTGATTTTGGAAAACTTAATGGTTTTTGAAACTTTGGTCCTGGATTACGGATAGAGGTTGCTGCATATGCTTAAAAAGTTTCCCCTTGGAAAAAATACCATCAGAATATTCCTTAAAGAAAAAGGAACTTACACGGCGTAACCGGTCTTACTCTTTTTTCCTGGGTGTCTTGGCTTGGTTAAACCAGTCATATAGTGGAGTCAAATTTGGAAGGAAAGTCGCTTAGTTATCGAGAAAAAAACCGGCGTAGAACCAAACCAGACTTAGTGGGATTCTTTAATAAGGTAATCGGTACACGAAATCACTTTTACGACATTTTTAGTGGTCGAACTTTTATTTCGAAAACCAAAAATCGGTTTTTAAGAAATACGTTTAAAATCCACTGCTATATCTCTTATAATATTTATGATATCAGGTTAATTTTTAGTTAGATTAAAGTAGACACAATAGCGCTTCGAACAACGTCCCACGTGAAGCTGATTCTTTTTTGTTTAATTTTTAAAATGGTAGGAAACTCAAAATTGTTATTTTCAGTAGCGTAATTTTAGGCAATCGAGAAAAAAGTTTATTATTAAAAATTTATACATACATGCTGCGTACAAATTGTAGCTAATGTTTAAAAAAGTTTTTAAAATAAAAATTTTTCATGTTTCCTTTATAGTATTGAGTCAGTGATACTTGACTTATTTTTTTTAACGGGCGAAAGTCATATTTTTGCGCGCTCGGCTTAGCAAGTCGGCCGGCCGACTGCGATAATCTTACGGTCTGGTGGGAGTGTAGTAGTTTAAGTTTTATCAACAGGTTTAAACGCAGATCTTATGTCTACTTAAGTTGTTTAGAATTTAAAATATTTAAACAGTTGGGTAGATTTATAAACCCATTCAAAAAATATCAATAATTGTTATTAAATACCCACCTTATTAATAGGTTTATTAGACTTTTTTTATTGGGTGCTGGTAAAGAAAACACCCACGGAATTTGTTATTTTTTGATTATACATTCAAGAGTTCATCATTTTTAGAACACTTTGAGCAACAAAAAATTTAATTAAATTTGAGAAACATATAGTACATAAAATATGAACTAGGGCTTCGTTGAACTTTTTTTTTAAACAGGAGTATATAATTTCTGATCACAATTCCGGCTTTGGCTTGAAAATGCACCTTCGACCTCGCCTCACCTCGGAATCCATCTTTCAGGCCCTATAGAGGCCCTTTTTGGTCCCTAGGGCCAATTCCAGACGTGAAGGGCCATTTCTGAGCTCGGAATCGGATTCAGCGTCGAAAAATACATGGGAGTACATATGTCCGACCCACTAGTCTGAACATTTATTTTTTGTGGGGCTGTGTAATATTTCCGTATGGCAACACTGTAAACGTCTTGAAGCGACGCATGTATTTATTACATGTAAATCGTAAATAGTTAAAATAAAATGTCAAATAATGACCAATTCTTATAATTTCAAATGCGATTTTTTTGGTGAAAACCACTTCATTCACATTTTTTTATCTTAAATAATAATATTTAAAGTATATTTTACATTGCAAATCTAAAAATCGTCCAATTCCGTGGGTGATTTTCTTTATCAGACCCAAAAATGTAATATGAAATTAGTTATTTAGGCGCTTCATTACTAGCTTTCTTCGTAAATTTCAACCATTTCTTCCTCCAAGTCTCTAATAATGTTATTGTAGGAACTAGATTTACACTCCTTACAACATTATAGGCCTTCTTTCACACAAGTACATGTTGGAAATTCAATTTTGGGTTGACATAAAGCCATTGCACTACGTAGTATGGCAGCAGCTCGTAATAAAGTTTGAATTTTTGACATTTCTTTAGAACGTAAAAGATCTATTTGAACATCACTACCAATACTTGCAAAAGAGGTAGATATTGTCGAATTATTTTTGGATAGGTTTGAGGCAGTATTGGGAACCATTTTCCTATTTGTGTGCGATTTTATGGTTCTTTCAGATATGTAGTGGCTGTAACATAATTTATGATATTTCGCATCAAACGCAAATAAATCTTTATAGCCACTTAATTTAGATATCATATTAATGTCATTTCTATTCCTGGCAGCTATTAATTTTTTGATAGGAAGCTTTTTCACTACCTAAAAAGATTTAGTACTATGTAAAGAAATAAATACCCTAAACATTATTTATAAGGATAAAATTTGTATTTTGTTTCATTTCAAAAAATAAACTAATATAATGGTACCAACTATACTATGTAGGTACATAATAATATTAAAATTACTGGTTTAAACAGATTTTTTATTAAACTTTTCTTTTTTTATTTTTACTTGTGTTGCAAAAAAGCACATTTTTCTAATATTGAAACTATAGCATTTAAGTTTAATGCCACAATAATTTAAAGGATCGGCGCCACTGTCTGATTTCGCCATTTAAAATACCATTTTTTTTTGACAAAATTTCTTTTGCTAGATTGTCCTGCCTTTTTTTCAGCACTTGATAGTAATGATAACAATCCTTGTATTCTAGGCCTTTGTATGACAGATTTGTATCCATCATACACAATTTTCTTACAAATAATGCTCTTCATTGAGTACGTTTATGTCTACAAAGTTAATCAGATATAGGTTTCATCTGATCCAAAACCTTTAATCCCAAATTTTAATCCACAGTCGTTTATGCCACAATAATTTAATCTTTAAAATAATCCCGTTTTGATCCCATAAAATTTTGACATAAAACATATGATCTTTTTTGGCTAACTTCAGCCGTTAGAAATGTCAAGTCACCCAAGTCACTTAACCTCCATTCCATTTGTGTTTAGTTTTATCACTCATTATTTACTTAATATTGCAAAACAAATCTGAAGAAAAGCTCAAGATAAACAAAAACAACCACAAAACACAAAAAATGAAAATTTCTAACCCCAAAATCCAACCGCGTTAACTTAGGTACAAACTTCTGTCAGTCTGGTCTGAATCCAAATCTGTTTACACCGTCGTGTACTGCAGCATGCTGCAGCACGATCCGCCCGACAAAAGTCCAATCCAGCAAAATAAGAGAATTGACTTATACGACTATATCGGATGGAAATCTCAACCCGAAACGTTTATACCGGCCATTTTGAGCAGATAACAGAATTTTTATCGGATGCAAGAGTAGACATAAACGTACTCATTGTTTTAGAATTCTTAATACATACAGCACACTCTAAATTTCGACAACCACCACTACTAATGTATTATTACGCACGCTATCCGCATGCGAGGTCTATTGGGTCCCGATGATACCTTTTTACGTCTGAAAAAAAAATCGCTGTTTCCAAACGATACGCTCTAAGGAAATTTTTTTTTCAAAAACTTTTGCTATTATTTGGCTATATTTTCTTCGTTGCATGTATAAAAATATTTTCAAAAATAAAAAAGTTTATCGATTGGTGAAAATTTCAATACAAAAAACATATATTTTTAGTTTATCTGATTTTTAGAGGAATAAAAGTGCGAATTGTGCCCAAACAGTTTATAAGGTAAAAGCGCTACAGTGTGGGCTTTAATTGGACACAAAAAAAATTTCGGTATTTTTGATAGTTTTAAAGTTATGGCGGTGAAAACTAAAAAAAATCATTTTTTTTAAATTTAAAAAAAAATCACTTTTTATTAATTTAAAAATTTCGAGACCACAAAAAAATGTCGTAAAATACGATTTCATGTGCCCGGTGAC
Organism: Listronotus oregonensis; assembly: GCA_019359885.1. Classification (NCBI taxonomy): domain Eukaryota; kingdom Metazoa; phylum Arthropoda; class Insecta; order Coleoptera; family Curculionidae; genus Listronotus; species Listronotus oregonensis. The sequence continues at coordinate 115,340 of JAHBCN010001202.1, read as the reverse complement.
ATACTCAAAGGAACCTAACTGGTTTGACCTGGTTCTACGCCAAAAAAAAAACGACACGATAGACTTACGAAATCGCTCCGCTAATAGGAAAATAGTTTTTTAGATGTTAATATGGCGGATTTGCAGATTCTTTTTGGAATAGGTGACCACTCTTCAATTGAGTTACAGTTGTAGATGTCTTGAAATTCCACTGTAAATCGATGTGGGAATTTTAACTTACCTTGTAAAATTTAAGTTACTTGGAAAACATTGTAAGATATCTTACTTGGTGACTAAGTCATAAGAGCAAATTGTGTTTATCTCTTGTCCTGAATAAGAAACATTTTCATAAATTTAATTATGTTTACTAAGAAGACGTTTTTTATACATTTAAACAGGGGCTTGTACATTTAGATTGTTTAACTCAACATGAAGAAAGTCTGTTTATAGGTTTTTGTATATTGACTATTTAGTGTTGTAAACATATTAATTTTTAAGTACATTAAATAAAACAATATATTAAAAAACACCTTTTTCGCACTCAATTTGTTTTTCATCTACACGTAGTTTGAGTGGTGGACATTTAGCTTGCAGGAGTTGTTTAAATGTATCAACACATACAAGGCCGGTTTGGTCAATTTTCAAGCCCATATCCCATAATTTTTGAAAATTGTCTCCTGGGAAGTTATAGCCAAGTTTTTCAAAAAGCATTCTTAGGGTTTTAGGAGATCTTGGCTAAAATGTATAAAAAATAGCATTTTTTATCTTTACACATAGTAAGTGAGTATGTTAAGTGTTAGGATATTATACCACTATGAGTGTATTTGAAATTAAAATCCTTTATTTGTGTATTATAGATACTGGATGTGGCATATTGTAGGGGGACATAACAAATTCTTTATAAATTGGACAATGATTAAAAGTGGTTTCGGTAAAAATTTTAAATGAAAATATTATCAGGTTTTATTAATATAAAAATGTGTGAGCCACAATAGACCGATCGGTCGCGGTGAAAGGGTGTTAAACCCACTTACTTTAAACCTACCTAGGGTTTATTAAAGAACACCAAGAATTCTAACTGTAAGAATTAACTTAGTCGCTCTTGAAGCATCCATTAAGAATAAACTTTTAAAATTCTTATCTACATTATAAAACTATAAATCCTGAATTAGTGATCAATAACAAAAACATTAAAAGTTTCTACAACGACCTTTTTGCCATGTCACTGTCATATTACCGTAAATCCAATAGAGTAGCAATAAGCTATACGACAAAAAACCATAATGCTTAAGAGGAGTAACGACAATTTATCACCCCTCTATAAAAATGGACGCCTTATAACTGATGTGATTTTTTACAGCTGTTATGCATCCTTTAATAGCAATATACCACTAAGGTATAAAAACAGTAAATTTTAAACTTCATTCCTCTTATTATTATTTTTTTTATTGTTTTTTTTTCTGTGAATAAAATTAAAAATTTTTATTTTAAGATGGAGGGCTTTAAAAAAGATCAAAAAAGGAGTTTGTACATCGTTTTGCTGTAGGTTCCAAAGTATTACATTTGTCCTAAATAATTAAACAATATAATATACAGGATGATCTATTTCAGTGCTACTCTTCTTCTACCAAAATATTTTTGTTCTATATTTCTTTTAATATAAACCTTTTTGAAAAACTTTTTTTATATTTGTGCATAGGTGCAGTATTGAAGGACACCTTGTTAGGACAGGGTGTCCCATTTTCGACACTTTTATAAGGTACTCCATAATTATTGGTGTTTTTAAAAGTAATATAGGTGTCATTTGCTCCTTCTAGCTCCAACCTAAAATGGTAAAATCAAAATTTGAACATTTTCACTTGCTTAATAGATACGGGGAAAATCCCAAAAATGTTCAATATCAGAATGACCCTATATTTTCTTTGTTAAAAGATACAGAAAAAATATTTTATACAAACGTTGCTTTATAATGATTGTTGAATAATCTGCCGTTTTTAGGATAAGTATACAGGGTCAGATAAAAATTATCTGAACTAACCCCATCTTTAAATGGAACACCCTGTATATTTTAATTTAAAAAGATAGCATATTAAATTCTCTTTTCAAAAATATAAAACACCACGGATAATATTGGTTTCCTATGCGCTTTGTTTAAACTTTATTGCTTTAAACTACAATAGGCTATGCTATGGAACAAAAGCTAATATCCTAAAAACAAAACTATATGCTAACATTGTGTAACTAGAAAATTATTAAAAATACTATAAAGTCTTTTTGACTGACTTCGCTGTTGCTGATCTAGAAAACAAAGCCGTGGAAATAGACAGACCATTTTGGGTCTTTCTTTCGCTCCTTTTCTCTTACTGTAATATTTCAAGATTCAAGATTTTATTTAGTTATAAATTTACAATATAAATATACATAATAGTACTTATTGTGCTGCGTTAACTTGTTATTTAATTATGTAATAGCACCTAGATGCAGATCATCTGTATGTTCTTCTACTTTACTTCCTAATAAGTTATAAATAAAAATTAAAATACTATCGGATACTAAGAATTTAATTTTTTACTTTATTGTCCTTAAATTAAAGCAGCCTTCTAAACAAAATCTGATTATTCCAAATTAATGCTTTCAACCTTTTTGAAAACAGTTTTGGCTTTACAACATTTTTCACGTCAGTTGGCAATAGGTTGTAGACTTTTGGACCAAAAAAATTAACTGAACCTCTATAAAATTCACTATTACATTTAGGAATTGTCAAAAGCTGATTCATGCAAATACGGGTGTGATGACCATGCGCCACAACAGGCTGCACCCTGCGGTGCTTATGAATGAGTGGAAGAATAGAGTTCTTAAATTTACTACTTCTTTACTATATAGCATATTTGTTGGATATAATTTTTTTTTATAAATTATTTTTAAGATTTTATTTTGAATTATTTGTAACGGTCTCAATGCGTTCTGATACATTGAACCCCATATTGTGATACCATATGCCAACAAAGATTCCACCAGAGTTCGATATAGTGTGATCAACATTTTTGCTGATAAAATATTTCTAAGGATGTTAAAGTTATAAGTCAGAAATCTATTTTTTTTAGTCAGATATTCAGCATGAACATTCCACTTCAGGTAGCAGTCAATCATCACCGCAAGGTATTTAACATGAGTGACCTCTTTAATTATTTCATTTGCACCTATTTCTATTTGGTTAAAAGAAGGGCGATTTAAATTAATTTTAGTGAAAGCTTAGTAATTCGTTTTTTTTTTAACATTAAGAGATAATTTGTGTATATTGAGCCATTTTTTAATTTTTATAAGTCCGTTTATTGCATTTATTCTAGCTTCTTCCCAAGAGGATTCACTAAAAACTTTGGCCGTGTCATCCGCATACGACACAATTTTACCCTCAACCCCTATGTCTTTAATTGAATTTATATAGAGATTAAATAAAATGGGCCCGAGAACTGTTCCTTGTGGAAAGCCTATATTTATTGTTGACGTCCAGTCAAGTAGCTCTCAAATATCTTCCACACAGTTCCCCTAACTCCACTACGTTCGAGAACTTTGAGAAGTATTTTATGGGGAATCGTGTCAAAAGCCTTCGATAGGTCCAAAAACACCACCAGACATTTTTTATTTTTGTGGCTTCTCTTATCAGGCAACACATTGCGTCCTCGGTACTAAGACCCTCTGTAAACTCAAATTGATTTTCTGACATAATGTTATTTAAGTTGATGAAGTTTACTAGTCTAAGTTTTAAAGTCTTTTCAAAAAGTTTCGCAAAATTATTAATTAAACTTATTGGTCAGTAATTATTTATGATATTATGTTTTCCAGCTTTGTATATAGGGGTAATGATTGATCTTTTAAGTGATGAAGGCACAACACCAGTCCTGTATATTAAATGAAATATATGCATAAGGGGTTCAAAAAGATAAATATGAAATTCTTTTATAATATATGCACTTATTTCGTCACAACCAGACTGCTGATATGATGGACGAGTTCATTTTGTGACACCGGTGAGAGAAACATTGATTTGTTTACTGATGTTAGCTCTAACTGCCCAGAGTATGAGGAATTTGGCTGTTCATTTCAACTGCTATATTAGAAAAATATGTATTACAGAAATTGTACATATCCAGATCATTTTTAAAAGATTTATTTTCATTATCAACTATATTTAAGGACTCGCTACATTTTTTTCCCTGATTTGTTGCTTCGGTTATCAGTTTATAGATTTTTTTTGTTTGTTCAATTTTTGTTTTATAGTATTGATTTTCTGTATTATCTATTATTTTTTTCAATGCATTACGATAAGTTTTATATTCAATGTTCTTTTCTTCAGTGAAATACCTTTGCGATTGTTTTTTTAACCTATCCCTCTTTTCAATCGATACAATTAAGCCTTAAGTTATCCATGGCTTTATTTTTTTAAACATTTTTTTAAACTTGACTGTTTTGCAGAGAGAATAGTAATTTTGAAATTTATCCAAAAATTTTTGGTAAGCTAATTCGGAATCATTTGTGTTTAAAATTTCATTCCAAGATTCATTCTTTAAAAGATCATGAAGTTTATTTTTGTTGACTTTAATAATTTTTTTAGTAGTTTTTGAAGGTACGTTATTACCGTTGTGATTTGATATGTTTAATACTGTTGGATAGTGGTCCGTAATATCACGAGTAATCACATATGAAGAAAAGGACATACTTTCTATATTAAGGTTAGTTTTGACAAAAATATGATCTAGGCAAGTTTTGGATTGCTCTCTTGTGACACTATTGATATATGGCTGTAATCCATAGGAAACTAGAGTGGTGTAGTAAGTCACAACATCATGATCTGAACTATTTAACAAATCAATGTTAAAATCTCCCACAATCATTTCAATGTCTTTTGTTAAGTTGTTTTTAAGATAAAAGTCAAGGTCATCAACGAAATCTTTTTTTGAGGTTGGAGGTGATCTATAACCAGCCGACATTCCGTAGCTAATATCGCCAATATCTAAACTAATTTTACGTACATTAATTTTTGTAGATTTCAACGTATGTGTTGTTACAATGGGACTCAAGCCTGTCCTTACCGTAGTCAACACACCGTCATTTCTATTAATTGAACCATGGTTATAGTATGTTGTAAACCCTTGTATTGAAAACTCTGAAAATGAATCAACCCGAAAGTATTCACTTAGGACTATTACATCGCAAAAATACAATTCAAAGGATTCGAGAAAAGATACCAAATTGTTAAAATTTTCTCTTACACTACGTATGTTAATGTGAAAAACGTTAAGAATTTTTTTATTAATTTTAATTTAGTCACATAGGTCCACAGCACAGACAGTCTCCCCAAAAATATCATATTTGCATATAATTTTCTCACTCGCGCATTGTCATTTTTATTTTTGGCGTTTAATATTTTTTAGTTGGATATCGACGGTCTAATTCTAATAGCCCGTATGTAAGATAATATATAAGAAAGGTATTTAATCTGATCATCAGGAATGTGTCAAGGGTGGCGCCACCAGAGTGGTCTTGCACACTAAAGTATTTTTATCCCAACTTCCGCAATAATAAAAATAAGGATGGATTTTAGTGTTCAAGACACTCTGACCGCTTGCACATTCCCATGTCATCAGATTAGAATACTTTATTATATCTTACCCGTATGTGCTTAATTTTTTACAGGGGAAACATTTTTAAAAAATATTCACCATAAAAGTCTACAAAAATGTTATTAGAATATCAACATTTCTGGCGTCAAATTATTAAATGGGAGATACAGCGTATTTCTACATGTCAGAAAGATTCCTTTTTATCGATTGGTGCAAAAAAGTAAAAATTAAAAAAAAAAATGCAGTAAGTGAAGACCTGAAAGTACCCAAAGCTGTAAATAAATCTGTACAGTTTTCATTTGTGCGCAATTCTTAGGTCTTCGCGGATGCTTTCGAGCGAGAAAAAGTTTATCACGATTCCGACGTGGGAACCCGCTGAAAATGACCCCCCAAAACCCAAAAATGATTTTCCTGCGAATATCTGCCAAAACATGCGAACTAGAGAATTTTTGTTCAGACAAAAAATGAAGATCACCTCGAAACCTACAAAAATGGTCCATACCATTTTTTTCGCAACACCAATATTTTTCGCAAAAACGGAAGTCGAAAAAGAATATTATCTTTTTCTTTCTAGAACACCGGAAACCGCTAAAAAATGCAAATGGGCAAAACAATTTTTTATCAAAGCGCAAGAAAGGTGGCGAAGGAAATTTTTTGGGATCATTGAACACTTGCTAAGGTCTCATTATAAAATATAAATGTTAATAATAAACCATTTTTTCAAAACATATCAATAAATTAATGAGATACTCTCCAAATATCGTGAAAAAAACTTTGACAGCTTTTTTTAATATTCTAGAATGGACCCAAACTCATATGCAATGAGAGGTACGGGTTTTCTCATTCCGATGAACTTAAAATGATTAAAAAATGTACATTATTGGTCGAGTAATGGAACAATTCGTCCGCCCGCCTATAAGCGAATCCATAAAGATTGCGGCATTTTAGCGCTGAAATGAGGAGACCTTTGGGTCCCGTTATCCCAAAAACTATCGATTTTTCGAAAAAAAAATATAAGGACCATTTTTGTAGATTACAAGGCCGTCTTTATTTTTTGTCTAAACAAAAATTCTTTAATTTGCATAATTTGGCAGATATCAGCGGGAAACCCATTTTTTCGGGCCTTGAAGGGCCATTTTTAGCCCTTTCCCACCTGTTAATGTTGATAAACTTTTTTTCGGTCGAAAGCACTCCCGAAGACCTAAGAATTACGCCACAAGGGAAAACTAGATTTATTTACAGCTTTGTCCCTTCATTTATTGGACTATTATTAAAATTAGACCGACGATATTTCTTTTGTGCAGTTTTGTGTACAGCACTTATTTACTTGTAAAGATAAAAGAAACAAAAAAAAACGATATTTCCATAGATAATTTTGTACCGCGCTTTGTTTTAGAGAAATGCTAGCACCGCATTGGATTAAAATATTCTGGAACGCTTCTTTGTTTAGCCTAAATAATTTAATAAATTCCTTAGGTAAAATTAAACTGGTCAATATTACTTTTTTGTAAATGTTTTTAAACTTGGATTTCATATTGCTGCTGGATTTTCTCCTCTTTGTCGACAAAAGCCCCATATAAGAGGTCCATTTCTGACTAATATAACAAAATTATAAATCACGAAAAAAGTGACACAATTATAACTATAAAAAGTTTTTGTTGACAACATATTTTCTAACCACAAATTTGTCTCTATTTTTGTCTTTTTTTCTTGTCAGACTTTTAATACTATTAAACTTTTTTAGTTTGGATAGTACTAAACGAAGAGCAACGAATATTTGTCGAGTTTTGCCGAATCTTTATAGAAAATTGTATACATAGTACCAACTTACAAAAGAAAAAAAAATCTATTGTCTTTCCTTTCTATTTTTATTTCTATTATTTTTCATGCCCTGCAGATCATGGGAAAAATAACGGGAATCTTCGCAAATGTTCGAAAGCCCCTCCTTTGTTTCCAATGTACTCTCAACATCTGTTTTGAACGGATTTTGAGGCATTCATAATATATTTAATAGTCTTATTTCTGCAAAGGCCTCATGAATTTTTTGATCAAGGTTTAAATTACTTTTTCATAAATTTTGTTTTCCAACACTTCCCCAAGAAAAAAATTTGGACTTGTTAGATCCGCAGATCGTGGTGGCCAGCTTATAGCTTCATGTGTTCCTATCCAACGGCTTCTAAAGTAAGATTTAAATACTTTTTTATTCGATGAGTGGAGGCGCAATCTTGTTGAAAATATCTATTACTTTATTTAAAGGAACATTATCAAGAATATCGACAAGGTTTGATTGGAGTCTGTCCAGATATCCAGTATGTCCAGTTTTTGATCTCGACTTCGTAAAAGAGCCGTATATTTTTAAATTATGTTCCAGTCGTCGGAATATGTCCTTAAATGGTTGCCGTCTTTCCGGAACAAAATATAAATTTTGCGCCATTTCTTAATTTTTTTTACTTTCAATATAAACTGATATATCAAAATTTTTAAAATGTTGATAAGTGATTTTTACGAATTAATATGTAATTGACGTTAAATGTTAATAACAACTAGAATGTCAACATAGTTTTGTTTCTAGATCTTACCTTTATTTCATAGCCTTCTGTGGTTTAAAGTAATAAGGTTTAAATAAATCGCATATCATCCATGCTGTGTTATATTAAAAAGATAATTTAATATGCTATCTTTTTAGATTAAAATATACAGGGTGTTCCATTTAAAAATGAGGTTATGTCCAATAACTTTTATCTGACCTCGTATACCTATTCTGAAAACCGCAGATTATTTAACAATTAGTATTCTTTAAATAAAACATTTTTCAGTCTTTTTTAACTAAGAAAACTTCAAAAATTATGGGGGCATTTTGAAATTGACTAATTTATCTGATTTTACCCATATATCTTAGGCGAGTAAAAATTTTCAATCTTTGAATTTTACTATTTTTAGTTTGACCCAAAAAGAGCACATGACGCCCTTATGACTTTTTTGATAGCACTAACAATTACGAAGATATCCTAAGTGTCGAAATAGGGACACCCTGTACACAGGCGTTACATTTGTCGTACAAATCGATACATTACCCTAAAAAAGTCTCTGTAAGTTAATCCATAGTTGGTATAAATACTTGGATTAAGAACTGCCTTAGCTGACGTTTCGTCACCGAAGTTTTCAATATCTGCCCTGCACTTGCCTGGAGCCGGTACAGGACGGGGCAGATCGTGCCTTATAGATGGTATACCCGCCGGAGGCATATCTAAAACATTTTGAAAGTTAAGAATTATTTTTTTTGTATTAATTTTCAATTTAGTTTTTAGTTTATTTAAACCAATTTAAGCATGCTTTGCTTTCACTTTTTTTGGCCTCCGTCGGTAAACGTTCAACCAGCTCTTCCCTTTCCAGACACACGTTGTCAACGTGGCTTTCCCAGGCTTTGTAGGTGGAACTTCTGGATAGTCGGGCTCTGTAGCCGGTAGCCCCCAAAAATTCCGAACTTTTTAAAAACTTAAATTCTTATCCCTAAAACTTCAATGTTCAAGGCACAAACAGAAACTGCTATTGTTATTACGCATAACCGCTTTCTGTCAGTACTGTCATTTCCTGTTGAGCGCGCAACTATCTTTCGCCATTAGGAAAATTCCTCGTGCGTGGGCCCCTCAGGAAGTGACAGGTATAGGAATCTTCGTTCACAGCGCTTAGCCCCAGAAGAAGGAATCCATCGTTTGGCGTGAGTTCTCCTTGATCCCCGAGGGTGAAAGCTGTTGATACGGTGCCTCAAACCGCCTTCCGGAAAAAAGAACTGCCGCCCGTCTAAATGCTAAGCAGCCCTTTTCTTATCGCGAGCACTTCACTATTCGGAGGTCAAACAGAAACTGTAAAAGTGTAAACTATTTCTAAATAATACATTGACCTTGCAATGCAATTTTATTTTCTAAAGGTTCTCGTAATAAGAGCGGTCACAGAAGGCGCCCTGTTTTGTTGTCCCGTGTAGCGACTAAGGATTAATAAAATCACACAAACTCAAATAGCGATGGCCGCACTTCTCACTGGTAGCACAGGTAACTTCTTCGCGTCTCTCGTCTATAACTTTTGGAAACTAGCGCAATTTCAAAATTAAAGTGCTGTCCAACCCAAAAACAATTTTATAAAACAAATCGTTTGTACAGAGAGGGTATATGTTGTAAGAAAGAAAGAGATATACAAGATGGGAGAGAATGGAGTAACTAGTTTTAAAAATTCACTGAAGCAACATTGGACCAGCTAAAGGGGTCGCGGTCGGGCTGAAACCGCTAGGTTGGGGGAATGTGAAAATAGGTTTTTCGCGATTTAAAATATATTTAAATTAATTTAAATTAACATTAAAACATATATTTTTTATCTAAATTTAGTATTTAATCATAATATAATCATTAAATATAATAAAACACATAAAATAAAGCTAACATTCTGATTCTCCAATAACCGAGATGAGTATATCTCAATAGGCGGACCAGCCAGTTTCGAATTTTTATTCTCTTATGTTCTGTAATAGGTCTCATTGTTATCAAGTTCAGAGTAGGACAAAGTAGGAAAGTGTAGTACTAAAAAATAGAACAAAGTGTAAATAAGTTCCGTATTTGATTTTTATACCAAACGCGTTTTAGACTTGTTTGCATGTTTAGGGGTTAACAACCCTGTTTGGCTCTGTAATCTCGTACTGCCGCCAGCTTTCCCCTTTCCAGACACTTTTCCCAGGCTTCGTCGGTAGAATATCTGGATAACCGGGCTTTGTAGACCCCAAAAATTCCAAACTTTTCACAAAATTTTACTATTAAAAATTTTCTTATTGATGCAAGGCATGAACAATGGCGATCCGACCAAGAACTGCCACTGGTATTACTATAACCGCTTTCTGTCAGTACGGTCACTCCCTGTTGAGCGCGCAAAAATCTTCTGCCATTAGGAAAATCCTCGTGGGCACCCAAAAACAGCAAGGGACAGGTATAGGAATCTTCGTTCACAGCGCTTAGCTCCAGAAGAAGGACTCCATCGTTTGGCGTAAGTCTCTCCTTGATCCCCGAGGGAAAATACAGTCGATACGGCTTCTCCAACCGCCTTGCCGGAGAAAACTATGTAGTTTTCCTACTGCGTGCACTCCACTATTCGGAGATCAAACATAAACTGCATTTTAGACTTCTTCTTCTTCTTTGTTTATGGCTTTGCTTCAGAGGCAATTCGCCAGCTCTATTTGGTAGCGGCCCCAGTATTGTCTGGCTCTCAGCCATATTGAGGCCCCAGACTTATCTACGGAATTCGTGCTTCATTATTACTAAAACATGTGTATTTAGTGCTGTGAATGGGTTTTTGTTAAAAGCTCTCAAGTATGGTTGACTGCTGTGAGGTTATTAGTTAGTAAAGACAATAGGCAAGCTGGGTTTAAACATGCAATGCACAATACACTAAAGCAAAGGAATCTAAGGGGTAGTCAAGCATTGGAGATGATTATAGCTTTATCATATTAATAGCAAGGAACTTTGTTATTATGTTAATCGATTCCTGTTTAAGGTTGCAAAAAATTGTATAGATTGAAATTGGCAGAGTGTATCTTAATGAATGGAATTTTTTGTACAAGTCTAAGTCAGGGATGATATTAATAGGACATTCAAAGAAGATGTGGTTCAAGTCTTCGACTTGCCCACATTCACACAGAGGGTCGTTTCTCAATCTTAATTTAAAGAGGTGTTGTCTAGTTAAACAGTGACCAGTACGCATTCTAATTATGGTGGTGATGTGTCTCCGACCTTTGTATTGGAAATCCGAAAACCAGTTTTTTTGGGAAGAAGTGTTGCACTTTACCATACGTGTAATTTTTTTTAGTCAGCAAATTTCGCCACGCCTTATGATGATTTTGTTTTATTTTGTCTAAGATCACGGGCAAAAGATCTCTTGCGTCAATAGGTATGTTCATAGGAACATTCAAGTCCTTTCCTATTTTAGCTAATAGGTCCACTTCCTCGTTACCCGGAATGCCAGCATGGCCCGGAATCCAGCACAAAATGAACTTAAATCCGTTCTGGTTTGCCAGATATATCAATCTTTTGGTTTTCAAAGACCAGTAATCGGCAGAAGCCATAAAAAGGTTACCCTTTAGTTTTGTTATAGCACTTTGTGAGTCTGAGAAAATTATTACTCTCTTCAGTTGTTTATTGATGGCAACTTTAACTGCCTGGTGTATGGCGATTGTTTCTGCTCTACTGATGCTAATTTCCCCTGGCAGTCTCGAAGAAAATTTGTAGTTTATGTCTGGTATGTTTATACCGAATCCCACCCTGTCATTTACCTTTGATGCGTCTGTGTAGATAAAGGTGTGACTAGGTTTGTACCTATTCACCGCTATCAAAAATTTTCCTCTGATAAAAGGGTCATTTTTTTCAATTTTGACATCTAGGGTCTGTAGGGGACTTATGAGAGACAAGAGACTGTTCTCATAACAAAGTAGGGTTGTGTTTTTATATACCTTGTTTAAATATGGGAAGTAGTGTTCCAGAACAGAGACCAAAAGTGGAGAGTTTTCTCCTGTATAAAAATTTGGTTCGCCTATTAGCCTTTTTCTAATTTTAAGGAGAAGTGGAATCAGTGGGTGGTGCTCAAAGGAGATTATTTTGGAAATAAATTTTGTCGCTAAGATCTTCCATCTAGTCCCGAGATCCACCTCACAGGCCTCAGCTAGGATGGCCATTCTTGGGGTAGATCTCATGCACCCTAAACAGACTCTCAGTGCCTCAAAAAATACCACTTGAATTTTGTTCATGCATTTTTTTGTTATAGGGTTAAGCAAAATGGCACCATAGTCTAGGTGTGATCTGACGAGAGCGCGAAAGACAGTTAGCAGAGTTTTTGGATCTGCTCCCCACCATACTCTACAGATTGCTCGTAGTATGTTGATATTTTTTTGCCTTGTCAATGGTGTGTTCTATTTGGGGGTCCCACTTCAAATTTTGTTGGAAAGTAACACCTAAAAACTTTATTTTACTTTTGAATGGAACATGTGAGTCAAATATTTTTATTGTTGGGGGCTTGTTTTGTCGCCGGCCCTTAGTGAACCATACTGCCTCGCACTTGTCCACCGCCAAGGATAGACCATGCGAGGTTAACCAGTTTTGGGTCATTTCTAGGTGTGTATTGATTTTCTCTGTCATAAACTCTATGTTTTTACCTTTAATAAAGATCACCAAATCATCAGCGTATCCCAGCACCTCCACCTTATCCTTAAAATTTTAAAGAAATCCAAAGTGTATATATTAAATAGAATTGTACTCAAAGGGGATCCCTGAGGCAGGCCCTTAGTGGCCAATCTTGGACCTAAAAAATTTCCGTCATTACTTCTTGTATAAATAAGTCTATTGGATATAATTCTAAATATAATATTGTTTAGAGAAGTTGGTATATCTAGATTATTAAGTTTTTCATAAAGTTTATAAATGTTGACATTATCATATGCTGATTTAATATCTAAGAACACTGCTAAGACCGACTGTGATGTTTGGAAGGCATCGAATATGTTGGTGTGGAGCGTTACCAGGTTTTCAGTGGTGCCTCTTCCTTTTCTAAATCCTATCTGTCTAATATCCAATAGGTTATTATGTTCTAGATGCCAGTCCAGACGGTTTTTTATCATTATCTCAAGGGTTTTTAGGGGGCAAGCGGACAATACAATTGATCTATAGCTTTCCGGTAGGGTTGGATTTTTGTTTGGTTTTAGGATGTTTATTATATTAAATTTTTTCCAGTCAGCGGGGAAGGGACCCCCTCTTAGGCATTCATTGTATATGTTTAGAAGGATTTCTTTCGCTCTAAAGGGAATATTTCTGAGCATGGAATATGAGATATCGTCAATGCCTGGGGCTGAGTTCTTTTTTCTTTCCAGTGCTGCGTCCAATTCGTACATGGTAAAGGGAATTTCCTTTTCGTGGTATTGTGGTAAGTGAAAGTTGGGGTCAATTTCAATCGACGACATATTAGATAGTATTGTGTTTTTCATTTCGTCAGAGAGAGGTTGTTCCGGTATGTGTTGTTTATGATTGGCAAATTTTTTAACCTTGCTCCATACGTATTTTGTGTTGGAATCTCTGTTTAGGGATTCACAGAAAGTTTTGAATTTAGCTTTTTTTGTATTTCTTAGAAACCTTCTTGTTTGGGCTGAAACGCGTTTGACCTCAATGTAATTTTCAGTACTAGGAAATTCTTTAAATTTATGTATGGATTTTTTCCTCCTATCCACCCATGCTGAGCACTCTTCATCCCACCATGGGTTCATGGTTACCCTTGGGGCACCACAAGTTTTGTATGGAATGGACTCCTCAGCTGCCTGAGTAATCAGGTCCTTAAAAAAATCATAATTACTTTCTCCCTCGTGAAAACATATTAAGTACACGATTTTGTCTCTATAAGTGTCCCAGTCGGCCATGTTTACATTTCTTATTTTATACTTGGAAGAGATTATGCGTTTGCGATTATAAGATTCTGGGAAGTTTATTTTTAGAAGGCACGGAAAGTGGTCGCTGTTGCCACAGTCGTCGTGGACACTCCAAGTCGAATACAGAGCCAGGTCTCCGCTCACCATGGCCAAATCCACCGCGCTTTCGTTTTTGGTACGTTGCAACAAGGTTGGAGTTCCGTCATTTAATATAATTAGTTCTTTTTCAAATACAAAGTCACTAATTATTTTTCCTCCTTTATTTGTGGGAGATTTGTCCCATAGAGGATGATGGGAATTAAAATCACCCACAATAATTAATTTGTTAATCGAGATATTTTCCAACATTTTTTCCAAGAAGCTCCCTGTTATTGCATTGCCATTTCCTACATAGATATTTATAAGATGTATTTCATCAATTTTTATAGTTATATATTGTGATTGTTCAGAGTTAAAGGCGCTAATTTTAGAGAATGAAATTGATTTTTTAATGCAGGTTGCTACGCCACCGTAGCCATCTGCTCTGTCCTGCCTAATAATGTTGAAGTTTTTAAGAAACAAATTTTTCCCGGGGACAGCCATGTTTCATTAATAGCAATGATGTCTGGGTCTTCGCTATTAATTACATTGATTAAGTTATCCCTGTTTGAATTACAGCTCCGTATATTCCACTGGACAATTTTTAGTGTTGGATTTGAATGATGCATTATGAATTTATGATTGTTATTCTGAATCAGATATCTGATCCAGGTCCCTGTAGGACTTTAGATTATTGTGGGATAACATTAAATTTTTAATAAAGTTTTGGTTTTCTGGTGATGTGTTTATGATGAAGTCGATGCATGCTTTTAGATCATTTTGGGAAAAGTCTGGTTCAGAAGTTGTGTTATTTTGAAATGCACTGGAATTCCAGGCTGGGTTAGTATTAGAGTATTGGGGGTTTGAAGAGGGGTATTGGGATGATGACTGCAATGAGCCGAAGGCTGTAGATTTTCCTGGTCTCGAGTTTGGAAAGTACAGGTTTTCTTCATGACTTTTTTTATTATAACCTTTTGGGATAGCTCTTTTTTTGGTTGTGGGGTCAGCGACTACTTGTTGAAAGGATCGTTTAACCGCTATGGATTTGAAATTATGGGACCTTCTTTGTGCGGGCTCTATACTATTCGTGAAATTAACATTATTTTGATTATGGTTTTTATTTCTGTCCTTAATGCTTGGAAAATCCCTTGCATTAAGTACAAATGTATCTTTTTTGATATATGTTTATTTAACTGCCTCGTTTGCATCGAAGAAGGTTAGGTTTTCGTAAGCCATAAGCTCTTTTATATTTTTTTGTCTAAGGAACTCTGGGCATTTTTTATCAACCGATTTATGGGAATTTTTGCAATATAAACATTTTGTTTCGCAGTCAAAATCTACACCATCTTCTAGATGCTTTGCTTCCCCACAGTTAAAACTTCGTTCCCTCCCCTTACAGATATGCCTTGTGTGGCCAAATCTTAAACATTTATAGCACTCAGTCACTGGCGGTATATAAACGTTCACATTTCTGGCCATATTATAGAAGTATACTGTCTTTGGTAAAAGTACCCCTCTAAAAGTAAAAAGAGCTGAACCAATAGGTTCGTATGTTGTAATATAATCTTTTATAATTTTTTCTATTAAGTCTTTTAATGTTTAGAATTTCAGAATTTCTATATTGTTGCCTGTAGTGCAGCATTGAAGTAATTCTTAATCACTTAAGTCTAAATCAATTTGTCTTACGAGACCTTTGCATGTTACGAAATTGTAGGGAATAAACATTTTATAGCCGTTATTTAATAGTATTTTATTTTTTAGAAATTCGTTTGCAGATTTATAATTAAGGAATTCTACTGATAAGCGATTTAAGCCCTTGCTGCTAGTCCTTTTCACGTCTTTTAAATTAAGATTGAAAATATCCCTTGCTATTTTAATGCTATTGTAAGAACCAATTTTAATATTTGGTGCATTTGATAATTCTATATAAACGACAAACGGTCCAAGGTCATTTTCTGTGTACAAAATCGTTTTTTGTGGCTGGGTCTGAGCCGACTCGTCATTATTTTTTTATGACTATTATCTATTGGGGGGCTTATGCCCCTCACTGGGGCACTCATTATATACAAGAATCGATTAGTGTATTATCAGAGTAAGCAGGTTAGCTTAATGAAAAAGCCGTGCAAGATTTTTTTTTATTATTTTTTTTTATCACAAGAAAAGAGTAAAGCAAATAATGTGTAGTATAAAGAAAAGCCAATGCTTAACTTACGTGAGCACAAGACAAGGTTTAGTACGGTTTAGGTATAAAAAAACCTCGTAATCTCTAACCTCTGCGTGGAGAGAGCACATTCGCATTTTAGACTTATTGCAGAAATTAAAAATGGCTTTATGGTTATGTTTATAAACAAACAACTTTAAGATTTGTGGTAAAAATGCATCTAACTTCACTACTTTGAGAGTTAGAGTAATTAAGTGAAAACTAGTTTACACCAAAATTCATACCAAATGCCTAGTCCTAAATTACACTGACGATAACAAACGGTTTATTGACAAAAAAGTAAATTAAAGTACTCTATTTCTGGATAACAAATAGACCTAATATTGTCTACCTGAAGCTGTACTTGGTATAAAGCACGATCTCTCCATTTTTAATTTATGTTAAAAATCATTAACTAATTATATATATATATATATATATATATATATATATATATATATATATATATATATATATATATATATATATATATACAGTGTGGTCCATTAAGTATGCAACAAATGGGAAACTTTTTATTTGCAATTTGTCAGAAAATTTTATTCTTCATAAAAGTTGGTGCATGGTCTCAAACTGTATTAGCAGTAGTTACTTTTATTAAAAGTTGAAAGGTATACAGGGTAGGTCAAAAAAATTGAAAACTGCTTAAGAGTAAAGTACCCTTATTTTAAAAAATATAACAAAATATTATAGGGAAAAGTTGTTTAGAATTTAAAGTTATACCCAAATACCTTGCTTAAAAATATATTTAGGGTGTTTTAAAGTTCTATTAAATATCCTTGCAACAAACTTGAAGTTGGCGAATGGCAAAAATATAAATTCAGTTTAATATTACAAATATGTTTTAATTTAAGAACAGTAATTTAAAAGTAAGTTAGTTTTGGGTTCTTTAAACAAATATAAAATTAGAACAATATAAACATGCATTATACAGGGAAATTCAAAAATTTCAAAAAAATACTAAAAATTTGAATAGAAAGGCCATGACTTGGAATTTGTGGTATAGCTTTAAATTCTAAACAACTTTTCCTATAACATTTTGTTATATTTTTAAAATAAGGGTACTTTACTCTTAAGCAGTTATCAATTTTTTGACCTACCCTGTATACCTTTCAACTTTTATTAAAGTAACTACTGCTAATACAGTTTGTGACCATGCACCAACTTTTATGAAGAATAAAATTCTTCTGACAAATTGCAAATAAAAATTTTCCCATTGTTGCATATTATGGACACACTGTGTATATATATAATATACATAATATATATATATATATATATATATATATAATATATATATTATATATATATATATATATATATATATATATATATATATATATATATATATATATATATATATATATATATATATATATATATATATATATATATATATATATATATATATATATATATATATATATATATATATATATATATATATATATATATATATATATATATATATATATTATATATATATATATATATATATATATATATATATATATATATAAGGCTTTGGGATGAGCGATGTATCACTACCGGTGATTTAATCGCCGTTATTGAAAAATCGCAAATAACGGCGATTGACAGAAACAGCGATTTTTTTAAAACATGCGAAATCGCGTCAACTAACATGCAACACAGCTAATCGCGTTGAGTGATATAGAGCGAAATGCAACAGTATTTCACTAAACTATGAAGCAGAATTACAGTTTTCTATAATATTATATAGTTTTTCCATATAGTTAACAAAAAGAAGGTGTATTTAAAGGAAAAAGGATTTTACTTTATTTTTGCATAAAAAAAACTAAGTTTCCTAGTCAGCAGCTCGAGTTTTACAGTTTTTAATTAGTATAATTAATAGGAGGCAGGCAAGTGAAATTAATATGCCATAGCAAAATGAATCACTCGAGAGCGCTAATAGCCACAAATGATGAAAACACTAGTTTGACGTAGTGCGAAAAGTCGCGATCGCGATAACGCTTTTAAATTACCGTTATTTAAAAATCGCGATCGCCGATAACGGCGTTATGTGAATATCGCTATTTAGCTCATGCCTAATAGGCTTCTTAATGAAACTGAAAAGAAAGATTAAAAGTCCTGTTAGATATGACTACTAAGCTTGATTGGAATTACGAGGCCTCCAAGTAAATGGATAACCCGGGTCCAGCCAATCCGATTACACAAGGGTGAAACCTTGTTGGGGATGGTCACACCGAATGTAGGCCGTAGACACCCTTGAAAGCAAAGCAGCCGGCTTAAGAACAATCGCAATTTATTACAATTGAACGTAAAAAGCAACTAGCGCCATCTCGTCAAGTAATTTTAAACCAACCAATTTTAGTATCGACAGGTTAAGATGTTGTTGTGCGCCATGTAGGTGTATTACGCAAAAACATTCAGAAGTTGCTTTACACAACAATGAAAAATGGCTTCTCATTAGTTCACGGATATGTGAATTTCGAATGAGCTCTTTTGCCAATTCCAAATAGGTGACGTGCAGCACGACTGAAAACGTGATTAAAAAATGGGGAAATGCAGTATTTTCACCCAACTGCATATAATAAATAATATTAAACTTCTTGAGCCTTGTTATAAATAATAACAAATAGGTAGAGTTTCTTTGGGCATATAGGCTCCTTAATGAACTGAAAAGAAAGATTAAAAGTCCTGTTAGATATGTCTACTAAGCTTGGTTGGTTTAAAATTACGAGGCCTCCAAGTAAATGGATGACCCCGTGTCTAGCCAATCCGATCACACGTGTTTCACCCTTGTTGGGGATGGTCACAACGAATGTAGGCCGTAGCAACCCTTGACAGCAAAGTAGCCGGCTTTGCTATCTTAAGAACAATCGCAATGAATTGCGATTGTTCTTAAGCCAACCAAACTTAGTAGACATATCTAACAGGACTTTTAATCTTTCTACCTATTTGTCATTATTTATAACAAGGCTCAAGAAGTTTAATATTATTTATTATATATATATATATATATATATATATATATATATATAAATATATATTATATATATATATATATATATATATATATATATATATATATATATATATATATATATATATATATATATATATATATATATATATTTTTAAATATATATATTATATATTATTATATTATATATATTTATATATATATATATATATATATATATATATATATATATATATATATATATATATATATATATATATATATATATATATATATATATATATATATATATATATATATATATATATATATATATATAAAAAAAGGGTGTCCCAGAATATGTGGGCAATCTCTCAGAATCTAATAGAAAACCCAAAAATATTATGACAAGTTCCCATAAACTTTTTTCCTACGAGCCTTCCCTACGGAGTTACAGGTACATAACGGACGACCCTGGAAATCGTTTTTTTATAAATAACTTTTAAAATACTAGAAGTAATTTAATATTTTTTTTAATATGATGGTTACTAGATAAGTCTTCTTAAAATGAACCCAATAAATGATATTTGGCTTATTTGCTTTGCCAGGGACGGACTAGCTCTAACACAATAATAGCAATTTTTTTAACACCCTGTATGATAAAGGCTCAACAATATTATTTTTGAATAGCCCTAACATAAAACTAAAAAAAGGTACTCTTGATTGACATCGATAAAATCAACTGTTTACGAGAAATAAAATATTATGTTTGGTATTTTTTTTACATTATACAGGGTGTTTGCTGATTTTACGTCAATATTTAGGGAGGCAATTTTTGGATTCATTTTAAGAAGAAAACTTAAAATGAACGTATGTCCTAAACGTCTTAACTTTTGAGATACAGGGTGGTAAATTTTTAAAAAATAAATCATTTAATATTAATATCTGTAATACCACTTTAGATATTTTAATGATATTTGGCATACATATACTATGTATCAAGAAGCATTTTTTAGTGTACCACATTTTTTTTTATTTCCCAAAATAGGCAGGTCAAATTCTGTACGAACGCCACTGGTGGAAATAAAAAAAAATGTGTTACACTAAAAAAGGCTTCTTGATACATAGTACTTATATGCCAAATTTCATTAAAATATCTAAAGTGGTATTACAGATTTTAATAATAAATGACCCATTTTTGAAAATTTTACCACCCTGTATCTCAAAAGTTAAGACGTTTGGGACATATGTTCGTATGAAGTTTTCTTCTTAAAATGGACCCAAAAATGTATTCCCATAATATTGACGTACAATTAGAAAACACCTTGTATAATGTAAAAAAAAATACCAACCATGATATTTTATTTCTCGTAAACAGTTGATTTTATCGATGTCAATCAAGAGTACCTTTTTTTTAGTTTAAGGTTAAAGCTATCTAAAAATAATATTGTTGAGCCTTTATCATACAGGGTGTGAAAAAAATTGCTCTTATTTTGTCAGAGCTAGTCCGTCCCTGGCAAACTAAATAAGCCAAATATGATTTAATGGGTTCATTTTAAAAAGACTTATTTAGTAACCATCATATTAAAAAAATATTAAATTACGCCTAGTATTTTAAAAGTTATTTTAACAAAACGATTTCAGGGCTCCGTTATGTACCTGTATCTCCGTAGGGAGGCTATAGGAAAAAAGTTTATGGGAACTTGTCATATTATTTTAGGTTTTCTATTAGATTCCGAGAGTTGCCCACATATTCTGGGGACATTATATATATATATATATATATATATATATATATATATATATATATATATATATATATATATATATATATATATATATATATATATATATATATCAGTTAATAAATATATTCATATATTTATATGGGCGATAGTAGGAGCTCATAAATAATCGATAAAAGTCAAGAACATATCAGTCAAAAGTTAATTGTTTTTGAAATACGGCTTTCAAAGTTTAAAAAAGTTGGCAACACCGCGCCTGTTTATTAAGCGACTCTGACTTCGAACGTTGTTGTGAGTTTTTTGCACTGTTTACACTTTTTTAAGGAGATGTATTTACATACAAATAATAAAATACTTCCTGCAATTTATTTTGATATTAAATTTATGTAAAAAACAATCAATTATTGTTTGGTGTTTATTTGTAATTAAAAAATAATTGTACTTACCATAGGAATAGGCTTAATAAAACCATTAATCCATATCATTAAAAACACAAAATATGCATGTAAGCTTCTTTAACGACTGACCTTAGTACTAAAGGTTATTGTGCCAATTGTTTTTTAGTTTTTAACTGGGAGAACAATTGTTAAAAAATTATTTATTTTTTTGTTTATTTGTAGACTAAAACATTTAAAATTTAGTTTAATTTATTATTAATGAATCTACTGATAAGCGATTAAGACAAAATTTTGCAGTTGTTACGGTTTACAGAAATAATTGCTTTTAAAGTGCATGACTTTAACATCGTTTAGACAAAATCTGTCAAGTTTTGACACATATGTCATATAAACTTTCGACTTATTTTGAGCTCCACTATCGCCCATTAAAATGATGAGCATCATACTTTACAAATATATATTATATATATATATTTAACTCTTATATATATATATCTTAATTTTAAATATATATAAATTTTATTATTTTATATATATTAAATATAATATATTTTTTAATTATATATATATATATATATATATATATATATATATATATATATATATATATATATATATATATATTTTATTTTATTTAATAATAAAACCTTTTAATCAATATCTATTAGTACCTATATCATATTTCTGTAATCTCTGTACCTACCAGTGTTATCTATAATTAAATAGTCACAGCTCGCAGCCTGATTGGTCGAAACGTAATATTTGCTTTCTTTGGGTATATCTAAAACAAACCTGTGAGTCATTACACAAATTTAAAAAGCTAATATATTTTTACCATCAATTGGTTTAATGTCGAGAAGGTCTTTATTTATATCAATAAGATCAATAAATTTCTTGTAATTAATTTTTCCATCTACAGTATATTTTAAATGATTGCACAAAGCTTCTATATCATTTTTTGGAAAAGTGACGTTATTGCAGGCACACACTTCATAAAATACGTCAATGGTAAGCCAACCAGTTTTTTCCTAAAATAGAGTTGAATAGTTATATTTTCTTATGCTATAGCAGTGGTTCCCAAACTGGGGGCCCCCCCCGGGGAGGCGCAAAGCAACATTAAGGGGGGCGCGAGAGCTCAGAAATATTAATACAAGTTTTTAGCTTTAAAATAAGTAAAAATTAGTTAAAATGAAAGAAGATTTATATATGAAAACGTCGTCTGCAAGCTTAAACACCAATTTTTTTCTGATTTCCGAAATTGGCTTCATTAATGGAGAATAGTGACGACACTGCTAAAAACAAAGAGATTACAACATATATTTTACCTCATCTAGAAAGTCTCTGCGATGAATTCCAACAATATTTTCCTAATTTACATGAGAATGATGAACATAAATTTGCCTAAAATCATTTTAATTTTGATATAAACATCCTTTCAGAAGAAATACAAGAACAAGCAATCGACTGAAAACACGACTCAGTGGCGAAAAATGACTTTGAAAATTTGGTGATTACTACATTTTGAATAAAATATCTCAGTATTTTATCCTCGAAAAAAACCCTAAAATTATATGTGAAAAAGGATTTTCTATTTTAATGGAAATTAGAACAAAAAAACGGAGCCGGCTTGATGTTGCTATGACCTACGTTGTGCACTTTCAAAGATAAAACCAAGAATTTCCGACCTCGTTAAGGAAATGCAGCACCATACTTCGCGATATATTAGATTAGTGTTTAAATGTTATGTTTGTAAATAAATGCTTCGTTTTTTAGTAAAAGAAATGTGTCTGTATAGTCGGGGGAAGTGGGGGGCGCGACTATTTCTTAATTTCAAAAAGGGGGCGCCATAGAAATAAGTTTGGGAACCACTGTGCTATAGTAAACAATATTTTAAGGCTATGGCCTGTATGGTCTAAAGTCTAAAATGACAGTTCACCAAATTTTACAGGATCACTTACAACGCAAAATATTATTTAATACATTGTTTAACAATAAAATGTATGTTATAGTCTGGAGTTATAGCTAATTCAAACTATGGTACTTAAGAAAAAAATCTAATACTTAAGCCTTCTGCGTTTAGGAAGATACCAGCCCAGATACAAATTATTGTTTTTATTATTGGGACTAGGTATCATAGCCATTTCAAAGTGTTTTCGTTAAGGCGTATTTTGATCTTCAAATTTGTTTATTCAAAAAGTACTTTTTAAATAAACAAATTAATATTAAGGAATAATAAAATATCTCAATTTTTTGCAGATTTCGAAGGCAACCAATCAGTGCATGCACTCTTTTGTAATTTTTGCGGCATTTAATTTAACCTTGGTTTGTCTTATTACTCTTATTTTATTTCTTTTAGGTGTTTAAAAAAATATCATTAAAAGGCAATCTAGCACATTTACCCATTATTTATTTATAAGTAAAATAAAAATACAGAACTGTATGGTAATCACAACCTTCTATACTAAAAGGCTGTGGTAGAGAATAAAATAATGTGGTTCTATAAAAAAACTTTTGTGTTTGGTCACATAAAAACAAAAAATTATATAATCTTTAAGACTAAAGACCTATATTTGTTTTTCATGTAATATTTTTACGTGCCTCCTTAAATTAGACAAATTATTATTACTACAAAAAAATTGCACAAATCGCAGTGCTTTTTCTTTTCATTTAACGTATTTTTTTCCGAATACTCCAAATAGGTTAAATCTTCAGTACATATAACGTGTTTTTAAATTAATTTTAAGATTAAATTCACTACTGAAAGTCTTATTGCAACACTAATAATAAGTAACAGCTTGATCCTCTTTAGTTTTTTTATTTAAAAGTTTAAAAATAGAAATCCCCAGGATAAAGACCTTTTTAATATGTTTTATAATTTTGATACATTACTAAATGTCTACTCACTCTTAATCATGATTACCAACATTTTGAACCAATTTTTATTGTAGCAAATAAAAAAAGCTAAAAAGTAAAATAAAAAACTTACTGATTGATTACAAAATCTTTCTTTTCTCTTTTTTTTTTGTGTTTTTTCGGGGGGAAAGGGAAAATGAACCAGGATTATGTATAGTCTCGCTACCTTTTTTTAACAATAAACCAAAATGAAAATTGGAAACTTATCCCTCCGGAATTGAAAATCCAAAAGGTTTTTATTCGAGCGCACCTTTTTATTATTACCCCGCCGAGGTTAATTTACACAGCCTCGATGCCTCCTCGCTGTGTCTTGTTGCCACTCGCACTTAAATTTCAACTGAGGTTTACATTTTTTTGTCTCAACCGGTCAATTTTTTCCGGTAATTTTTACACACTATTAAACAGTTACGAAGATCTTTTGTTTTAATTAATTGACTATTTTCTGATTTCATAATCATAAGGCAATTCACTTGTTGGTCGGACATTGTCGTACGTCAGTCACCTTTTATTAATTTCAACTGGATAAATTTTCTCTCCTTTGTTGCTACTGAAAAACCCGCTGTTTCAATAGGTCTTTTAAGGGTATGCTCAGCGCAAGCGCGTCCGCCATGTTAAAAAGGCGGCAATATGAAAGTTTCGGACACTTTTTATAAATATGACTGGGCAACAAGGATTATCACCTTTAATATTAGTGCAATTAAATAAAAAATTAATTCGTGGTGCTTTATTAGTCGATCTTACCACAGAAGCCCACAATTGTGTTTAGTTGCGACGATGGATGAAGTGCCATGCACGTTCTCAAGGAGGAAATAAAGTCGAACTAGTTGAGAGGTAAGAATAATAATAATTTAGATGTCAAGTAGAACTGTATTCTCTTGTCATGATAATAAGTAAAAGTAATTACAAAAAAGATAAAATAATTCTTTCTATTTTTCAGCCAGCGCGGTTCTAGTGACTTTTACCCACGACAAAATTTATTGAGGTTATAGCGCGAGCTATTATATTTAGTAAGAAAACGTTTAGCAGCTTCAGGATTTTTATCGAATTTTTTAGGGATTATTCATCTTTTATAATGGCGCCTATCGCTATCTGTTTCCAACTTTGTAGCAAATGACAAATCAATCTTGCTTATTTGCTTCCCTTTCTAGACGCTTGTCTAAAATTTGGTAAACTGTCCTTTCAGACCATGCAGATTATAACCCCATATAATCATATTTTCATTCCCAATTATATATATATATATATATATATATATATATATATATATATATATATATATATATATATATATATATATATATATATATATATATATATATATATATATATATATATATGTTAAACTCAGAAGTAAAGCATTACTGTTCACTTACCTTATCAAAATATAAAGCATTCTTATAAAAATCTCCCATGCTAAAACCCTTTTCACATCGTTTTTTCATTAATAATCTAAATTTGTTTAAAGAGGAAAGCCATTGGTTGAAATTCCTTTTAAACACGGATGGTTTGACGTTAGGATCCTTTAAGAGGTCTTCGGCACCATAAAATTGTTGTTTTGAAGGATCACCAAACGTATGACCTTTTGGCACACACTCTATGTTGTTATTGCTAAAAACGTGTAATTTTATCCATCTCATACAGGATTGGCAAGGCAAGGGCTTGGGAGCCAAATTTAATGTAATAGACTCTGATACATATGGTATGACCCCAGATTAAAAAGAGAACGAGAACAATTTCCCCAATCCCACTTCCAAAAATGGTAAAAAACCTGATTATAGTTCCTCTAACCAAGCTGATTAACTTATGTATAGAAGAAAATACCTTTCCCTCTGTCCTTAAGCAAGCCGTAGTAATCCCGATTTTTAAAAAGGGTGACAGTAGTGAGCAACTACAGGCCTATCTCTTTGCTGCCGATATTTTCGAAGATTTTTGAGAAATTCTTAACCACTCGAATGTGTGATTTCTTTGAGGGTAACGAGCTGCTCTCGGTTCAGCAGTTTGGCTTCCGTGAGGGACTCCGCACATCTCCCGCAATTTTGGATCTGGTGTCTATTGTTCGCATGGCATTTGAGGACCAGGAATTTGTGTCTAGTAGCTTCTGCAATTTGAGCAGCGATTGTGTCTCGCACGAAATACTCGTGCAAAAGCTTATACGTTACAACATTGATGAAAATACCATATCCCTATTGAGGAGTTATCTATCCGGTCGAACTTAGACTGTGCGGGTGGCTGGTGTAGAGTCTGCAAAGAGGGCAATAAATGTGGGAATACCCCAGGGCTCTGTCCTGGGGCCTCTTTTGTTTCTTATTTTTATAAATGATACACCACACAAGCTATATCTTAATGCCACAAAGACGCAATCCTTAGTTTTTTCGTTGCGTGACATGCCGAAACAGGCAAACGTCAAGTTCCTTGGTGTATACCTAGATTCAGGGCTTAGTTGGGATGCACACACCGATTATTGCTGCAAACGGTTGGCCTCAAGTGCGTTTCTGCTGCGTGGCCTTGCGGATTGTGTGACTCAAGATGTTTTGAGGCAGGCCTAGTTTTCACTGTTTCACTCTTTAATGAGTTACGCCATTATTGTTGGGGGCATAGCTCCGGTGCCGCAAGGGTTTTCCGGATGCAGAGGAGATCTGTTCGGACTGTTGCTGGCTTACCATATAGGTCTGATTGTGGGGGTGCTTTTGTAAACCTTAAGGTACTAACTCTGCCATCACTTTTTATACTGAAAAATCTTATATTCGTCAAATAGCATCTCGAAGAATACACCCGACATGAAAAAGTACACTCCACAATACGCGCAATTCGCAGAGTTTGGTGCCGGCCTTTGGCGCCTAAAGAGGTGTCAGGATGGTACGGGATATCTGACCATCCAATTTTATAATAAATTTCAGTTCATAAATCTACCAGGCAGCTGTACAAAAAAATAAAGTTTTCCCTTATCAGTCAGGCTTTACGATTAAAGGATTTTGGATACCGTTTTAAATATATTGTTTGTACGCTAAATGTATTGTTTTTTATTTTTGTAATTGTTTTAACGTTTTTCTGTCTTTAAAGCATTTTTAGTTTTTAGTTTGTACTATGTTTTTTTAATACTATTTTGTTTCTTACTTAGTGATTCTGTAATTTATTGGTATAAACCAATAAATTATTATTATTATTATTATTATTATTATTATTAATACAACGACGGTCGACGGTGCCTACGATTCGTTAGGTAACAGTGTTGTCATTTCGTAAAATATTTATTAGCAACTTTAGAAATGTTTTAAAAATCATAAATTCTATAAAACTTTTCTATAAAAAAAAAGTTATGCGCTTAGCAAAAAAAAAGAAATTTGTAAAAAATATTAGTATTTTAGACTGGTTTAAGACACTTCATTATTTTAATAATAGGTATTTGTTATTTTATCGAGCAAGACAACATAAATAATTTTATTTTTACTGGTTGGCAACATTTCCCGTCGCGTTCACTCGCATTGTCGTCCGAGGACCGGTTGATACTCAGTAGTGCGTGCAGGGTTGCAAGATGAGATAAAGCAGAAATCGTTAAATACAATGACGAAAAATCGTAAGAAATCGTGAGGAGAGTGGGAGATTACAAATTACTTAATAATATTGTTAAAAAGGAAAACACAATGACAATGTTTAATACATTAATTAAAAATGTAACTTTACATTACACCAATTCAAATATTAAAACACTAAATAAACGAGTAGGTAAGATAAATTTCAAAATGTTGGCCTAGCGTAATCTAGGCAATAGGCACTACTACTTATGCTCAGTCCTCAGAATCGTTTGAATTAGTATTATCCTTTTTATCGCTATATAATATGTTACTACTACCTAACTTTCGTATCATGTTGTTATTGATAGAAAAATCAGACCAATTTTTGTCGCCAATTAAACTTTTTCTAAATAAAATACTTTCGATGGTTTTGGCTTATGTAAAATTTACGATACGAGACAGGACTGCGTGAAAATGTAAACAAATAAATTGTAAGCCACCTTTACCTGCAATCAATGGGTAATTCCACTTTTGATATGCCATTATTATTATTCACTACAGAGACGAAATAAATTATTAATTTAAATGCAATATTTTATCTTAAAATGATTTATTTAAAAATCGTCAGAATTGCTACCTTATTCGAAAGATCGTAAAATCGGAACCAAAATCGTGTAATCTTACGAATAATCGTCAGATCTGGCATCACTGAGTGGGTGCGTGTGTGTGTGTTAGTTGTGGTTAGTACGGGATATCTGACCATCCAATTTTATAATAAATTTCCCGTTCACATAAAAAATCTACCAGGCAGGCAGTACAAAAAAAATAAAAGATTTCCTTATCAGTCAGGCCTTCTACGATTACAAAGAATTTTTGGATCACCGTTTTAAATATATTGTTTGTCTACGCTGAAATGTAGTTACGTTGTTTTATTTTTGTAATTGTTTTAACGTTTTTCCTGTCTTTTAAAGCAATTTTTCTTAGTTTTTAGTTTGTACTATGTTTTTTTAATACTATTTTGTTTCTTACTTAGTGACTTCTGTAAATATTATTGTGTATAAGCACCTATAAATTATTATTATTTTTATTATTATTATTATTATTATTAATACAACGACGGTCGACGGTGCCTACGATTCGTTAGGTAACAGTGTTGTCATTTCGTAAAATATTTATTAGCAACTTTAGAAATGTTTTAAAAACATACATTCTATAAAACTTTTCTATAAAAAAAGTTATGCGCTTAGCAAAAAAAAAAGAAATTTGTAAAAAAATATTAGTATTTTAGACTGGTTTAAGACACTTCATTATTTTAATAATAGGTATTTGTTATTTTATCGAGCAAGACAACATAAATAATTTTATTTTTACTGGTTGGCAACATTTTCCGTCGCGTTCACTCGCATTGTCGTCCGAGGACCGGTTGATACTCAGTAGTGCGTGCAGGGTTGCAAGATGAGATAAAGCAGAAATCGTAAAATACAATGACGAAAAATCGTAAGAAATCGTGAGGAGAGTGGGAGATTACAAATTACTTAATAATATTGTTAAAAAGGAAAACACAATGACAATGTTTAATACATTAATTAAACTTAATGTAACTTTACATTACACCAATTCAAATATTAAAACACTAAATAAACGAGTAGGTAAGATAAATTTCAAAATATTGGCCTAGCGTAATCTAGGCAATAGGCACTACTACATTATGCTCAGTCCTCAGAATCGTTTGAATTAGTATTATCCTTTTTATCACTATATAATATGTTTCTACTACCAAAGATAATACTACTACGGATAGATGGTTCATTTAAATCGGGCATTCTGAATCAGTTCGGAGATATCAATGCTTCCGTAAATGCGAATAAAATTAAGTCGGTAACCCCTGCCCCAGCGAAACGAGGTACGAAACCATGTGCGAAGTTGCCAATGTCTGTCGCTTGTACCTTATTCGGAATACGAAGTAGCGAAAGCGGGCGGCTACGGGTTGTGTATTTTCTAGTCGCGTTTCATCCAAGGAAGTTTAAAGGTGTATGGAAGCCCAATACTGTAGAACAAAATTGTCCAGGCGTGCAGGGCAGCGGGAATAGGGGGTTGGCCCCGCGGAGTTTGAGCCGGACTTCCATAATTCTTTGTTGCTTTCTATAAAGTTGACATCATCAAATGTCAAATTCAAGGATTCACTGTTTTTTTATTTTTTGCACAAAATTGTTGGTTATTAAACGATACCACCATAGAATATTTAAAATTATTGTGTAATATTGGATTTTATATCATCTGATATAATATGGAAAGAAGCCTTATATTTAAATGGTCGATATTTTTGTGAGTTTTGTATTTTTACCAAAAATCTTTGTAAATAAATAAAAACAAGTTTTTTTAAAATAAATTTCAAACATTGTATGATAGTTTCATGTACTTATCACCAATTTTGTGATAAAAGAGGGGCAAGATAGTGTAAATGAGTTTAATCTAATCCTAAGATTCTGGTTGTACATTAAAAAGTGAAAATTTTTATAACTGCTTTTTAGGCATATACTTTTCACTAATAACAAACATTTATGAGACAGAATAACAGTGGTTAAAAATGTTTAGTAACCTTTGGTACCGTTAAATATTATGTGTCTACAGTATGTCGAGCTTAAAAAGTTGATAATGTAAGTTTAAGAAACCACAAATCCAATTTCTTTTTAAACAAATACAGAAAAAGCAAAAAGGAACTTTAGCATAAAATTGTACTTTTTTTCATTCAATTAAAGGGACCTGTATATATTAAAATTTGCCTGGTCTGCCCAGTAATTAATAATTTTGATCCTTTAAAACAATGTACTAAATTATTAAATAAAATAAAAGTACCTAAATGTAAACCTTATTTCTTTTTAATAATCCACAGAAATACACAAACATTGTGGAAATCATCTAAAAGATAGTTAAGATTGCCTTACTTTTCTCACTGCTATTTCCTATGAAATTTTCATTATTCTACTATTCAATTGATATATTATTATTTTTTCGGTTACCTAACGTTACGTCTCATAAGAAGCACCTAATTTAAATATAAGAAATACTTACCTAAAGTAAAAAATGCCGGGTATGTTACCCTTGGATTTGCAAGACAAAACCATACAACCTCTAATCATTTTGTTACGATATTATAAGTAACAAACAATAAACACAAAATTATAGTCACAATTTAATAAACACTAATCACTAAAATAAGAAGGTTTTTATCAATCCAAAAAACTTCTTCAACCAAAAAATATAGGTACTCACACAAAGCAAAACAATCGAAACTAATACGTCGCAAAGGGCACAAACCACAATGAAAATGACGAATGATGAGACGACGACGGATATAGTTTTATAGGCGCCGCGCGCGCCCTTGCACCAAAAACCTTAGACAACCTAAGACCATTACGGCTCTCATAAAAGTATAATGTGTTGCCTAACTACACACTGATTTATCAGTGTGTAAGTAGGGAACACATTAAATTATTTCGTGGAATTTTGTTATTGCGCAGATTCGGCGGGGCCAACTCTGACAGTTATTTTCATACTGGGCTGGACATTTTTTGGTCGAATGGGGCATGTAGCATTGGGCTTCCATACACCTTTAAACTTCCTTGGTTTCATCACGCCAATAGTAAAGGCCTGTCGGCAACACTGTTTAACTTTCGTTCAAGGATTGAAATGCCTAGCGCGAAAATCTCTCGAAAAAACCTAATTAATGCAGTAATTTGGTCACGATTATTATTTTGTCTTAATACTAAAAACTTAAATGCATTAAAGAAAACCCTTAAAGTTTCTTAGCAGTATGTAGATAGTATGATATCTAAAAAGATTTATTAATTTATCTAGGGTCATCATATTTCTGATTTTTTAGATTTTTTTTATCATGAATTCTCTATACAGTAACAATCACAAAACACACATTGAAAAACTTTTATATGCGATAATTTTTTTCTGGCAATCATTTTTAAAATGGCGGTTGAGTGAATTTTAGAAGAAAACGGCTTTTGGAAATAATTTAATTGCCAAGTTGTTTTTAAAGATATCAAAATATTTTAAAAACTATTGTATTCAGCATAAAATGTTCATAAGGAAGGTACAATTTTAAATTTTTCATAATGCAAGCAAGTTATTAAAACATTTACTGTAATAACTCGGAAAACATTGACAAATTTCACGTTTTAAGACCCCAAATTTTGATGAAGGAAAAAAGATTCACTAGTAATTTGCTATTTCTGTGTTAAATACTTAGATTATTACCTGCTATTAAAGTTTCAGCCCTGAGAATTGACACCTTTATTTTTTAGAGCTTTTCCAAAATAGCCAAAAACACGTTAACATCTATTTTTGAAGGTCAATATCTAAAAAGAAACTGAATAAATTCAAATGAATATTTAACAGAATTTTCTTTATATAGAAATATCTCATAAAAAATCATAACTGAGACTCAACTATATTTAGAGTAATAGAGCAGTGAATTTAAGTAAAAGCGCTGCTCTTTGACACACTTGTTCACTGCCGAGTTAGCACAAAAGAACCTAATATAATGACAATTGACATTGCTAAGATAATTTTTAATCTGTATCACACAAACAATCGATTCCCCATAAAGTATTTTTATTTTTTAATAAAAACGAACATAACATGATTAGAAACTAAATATACGTATATATTGTTGTACAACACCTCAACTTGTGTACAATATACAAGCAATACTGTTTTTCTACGTAAAAGTTTGGCAAAGTTAAGTCGCGTTAGCCATGGTTCGTCTTGGAAACCAAACAAAAATATAAATATTTGACAGAAGTCAATTTTGGGTTAACCCAAAGCTTGGCAAAGTTAAGTCGCGTTAGCCATGGTTCGTCTTGGAAACCAAACAAAAATATAAATATTTGACAGAAGTCAATTTTGGGTTGTATCCATGTCTAACTATGGCATATAAGAACAGATTTTAAATTCAAATAACTTGCAACTCGTTTATCCGAACATAGATAAGTTATATATATTTGAAAAGAGGAAGATAAGCAGAATTTGAATTTTCAATCATATACAGGGTGTTCCATTTAAAATAACGAAGTTGATAGTGATTTGTTAATTTTCCGATCATCATTTGTTTTTCTACCTTACACCATGAAAATCTTCATGAAAAATCCTGCAACTTTCATATAAACTATTTTTTTCTATCTATAAAAATAAAGATTTTAAAGGGGTGCGCAATTATACGGGAAAACCCTGTACATACTTAGATATAGAACTCAACTACTTGCCAGTTTTTCATTTATATTATGGGTTCCACCAGCTACTGTTGTTAGTTCGAATGAAGTTACCTTTCGTATTATTGTCTTGGCAGGCACCCAAGCTGTATCATTTTTTAAAATTTGAAAAGCACTCTTTGGTCCAGATGGGTGAAAGAAATGCACCAAACGTCGTTATTATCCTCATTTTTGTCAATTATTTTACCAAGCCACCACTTCTCATCATATATACAAGCAAAAAAATTATTATGTACAAAAGATGGTACATTTGTAAAAAGTATCGAAGTTTGATGATCATCAAAGTTTAAACCGGTTTAAACCTATTGAAGTGACAAAACATCTTATTTGATTGTCACTTCTGGGAACATATCTGATTACTCCTTGTTCTTTTCACTGGTAAACAATATTTAAATCTTTCTGATAGTTTTGTTTCAATTTTTACTGGTTTTTTGTGATTACTAAATGGGTCACAACACTTTTAACAGCAGGTAGTAATCTAAGTATTTGACACAGAAATAGCAAATTAATAGTGAGTGTTTTTTCCTTCATCAAAATTTGTGGTCTTAAAAAGTGAAATTTGTCAATCTTTTTCGAGTTATTACAGAAAGTGTTCTAATGATTTGCTTGCATTATGGAAAATTTAAAATTGTACCTTTCTTAAGAACTTTTTGTGCTGAATAGAATGATTTTTAAATTATTATATCTTTTAAAACAACTTGGCAATTAAATTATTTGCAAACGCCGTTTTCTCTTAAAAATCGCTCAACCGCCATTAAAAAATGGCTACCAGAAAAAAAATTATCGCATATAAAAAAAATTTAATGTGTGTTTTGTGATTGTTTCTATAAAGCGAATTCATAGTAAAAAATCAGAAAAATTAAAAATCTTGTACAACATGGCCTGGGTGATGGATTGACCCTCTATCACCTTTCTAAATTCTGTACAGAATAATTGCAGTAAAACATTTAGCTGTCTTAGGGTTAGTTTTTATGATAATGGGTAGTTTATGATACAAGAAAGTCTGAAGTCCTATTTAATATGTTTTTTGATCATGGTTTCCTGTTACCTTCTATCAAATTTATCTAATAACACTTGTCTATTTCAAAGGATGTTTCAATAAACTACCAAATATTTATTGTGACGCTTGCATGTAAATATAATTTTACTTACGGCGCCAAAACTTTTCCAAGCTGTGGTCTAGTTCGATTTAAAAATTCTGCTTGAAACTTACTAGCATGTACTAAAGGTTCTTTTTTGTGCCAGTCACAAGCACACTTAACCCAGATACCTCTATCATCATATTTTGTGGTTTCTCCAAAACATTTATGAGGGTTAAATGGCGGTTGATAATACCTAAAATTAATTAAAATAAAATGAAATATATTTAATCCCGTAAAATTGTTTTTACCCCCGCTTTATTTTTTCGGCAGGATCATAGTCATTATGTGTTTTTATATACATCTCATGCCCAACTCGGCTCTCCCTTGCTACTTGACAAGGTGATTTGGAGGGGTTTACTAGTTCTTTTACTGAAATATCTAAAAACAGTTTCTTTTATGGTATTAGGCATTCTTTTTGTCAGAAATATATTAGCATAGAAACAAAAGTACAGTGGTGGTGAGTAAAACAATGATAATATTACCTCTTTCCTTTTATTAATTTTAACATTTTTATTATTACTTATATTTTGAATTGATCGGTTGTCTCAGATTTGTTTGTTAGCAAAAATAGAGACCCTTTAAATTTTGAGCGTACAGTTTTAATACTGCCTTTAAAACTGTGAGTTATTTGAGAAGATTTTAAATTTTAAGCACAATTTGAAAAGATTTTAAATTCTTGGCACCATTTAGTTACCGTTAAACCGTAAGTTAACTTTACCATCTAAATTAATGATAAAAATGTTAATAGAAAATTAAAAATGCTTTATTTTATTAAAAAATTAAAATTATGTCAAAAAAATTCTAATATTTTGTCTGCAATACTACCATTTTCTTTACAGAAGTTGATCTATAATTTATGAAGGGAAAAATAAACTGTTAAATGAAACAGAACCATACTAAAAATAAAGCATTTTATTTTATTTGGGTTCTTTTACTGTAAATTTATGGGTTATTCGTATTTTTTTACCAATAAGCCAATATTTTAACTTCTTTCTTGAATAATTAGATTGACTTAAGTAAAACGAACCTAAAACTACTTGTTAGTTGCCTGGATTTAGTTTTCTGAATTGTAGTTTTTTTTTAATTATTCACTTCTATAGAAGCGAAACCATTAAGAGATGTATTGGTTTATGTTTTATTAATCGATGAATTTATTATTTGATTATTTAAATAATTGGTTTTACGGTTAATCGCCAAATAATTTTATTTAAAAAAGTTGATTTTTTTTCGCAAATTCCAAAATAAAAATGTTCTTTACTAAAGTGTTCCTCTTGGGGCTAATAGCATCTGGTATATATATATATATATATATATATATATATATATATATATATATATATATATATATATATATATATATATAATATTTATATATAAAACTAAGTGACAAAGAAATTGCAACACCAAGTAGAAGTAGTGTAATTCTGAGCATACTTTTACAATTTTTAGGTCTACTGATAAATGAAAATTTGAACTCGAGATTTTGCAAAATAGCAGAGATATCCCACCTTAATGTTAATAATGTGTCGAAGCTCCTCTGTTCGCTACACATTCGTTAAGTCGTCGCGGCATTGATTGTATTAGGAGATTGATGTCTTTTTGGTGTATTGTATCCCAGGCAATCTAAATTTGGTCTCGTAGAGCCTCCAATGTTTGTGGAGTGTGCCCTGAATTTTACAACCTTTTTCCCTTCATATCCCATACATGTTCGAAGGGGGAAAGGTCTGGAGATCGAGAAGGCCACTGAAGCCGATTTACACCGGATGCTTCTAAAAAGTCTAAACTAACACGTGCGGCATGAGGTTATGCATTGTCCTGCTGAAAAAGTGGATCTTGCAATGTTTCCAAAAAGGAAAGTAGATGTGGTTGTAAAACTTCGTGGATATATAGCGCTGGACAGTCATGCTACCTCGAATGAAAACTAATCGTGACCCGCTGCCGTAAGCTATGGCACCCCATACCATAACACCCACAGTCCGATGAATATGCCGTTCGATGGAGAATTGGACGTTCCGTCTTTTACCACGTCTCCTCCTACTCTTGCGCGGCCATCATGTGTGCCCAAATAGAAATAACAAACAAAAAAATAAAGAAAATGTTCTATTTAAAAGAGAAAAGTTGAGGCAGTCCTTGTGAAATAAATTTTTTTACATACACAAATCGACCTTTTTAATCCCTTTTAAACCAGTTTTTAGGAGTTAATTAAAAGTTAATACATTATTTGCCCTTTAAAAAATGGTGCCCAGATATATATTTGTTGTAAAAGAGCTGTGGTTAAATTAAAATATGATGATACTTTCAAGGTTTTTTTGGCTCAAAAAATAAATCAAAATAAAAAAGGGGATCAATAATTTTTGTATATTTATATTAAATTTTTTCCCCATTTTTTTCTTATCGATGTTTTTTACCAATATTTTACAGTATATTTAGCAGCATTCAGTAAAGTTACGAAATTACCTCTTTCTGATGGTTTTCCAAAAGTAACCTCTATAGGATTCATTCCAATAGGTAATCCTGGAATGGGGTCGCTAACTTTTCCCAATTGTGCATTCCAATAAGATGTATATGGGGTATCTTTTAAATCACTTATTAATTGCTGATATCTTGTTTGCACTGGAGGTGCCAAAACTTTACTGATCTAAGAAACAACAGCTGATATTATATTATATATAACTCTTAACTTCTTAACCACAATTTAAGTATTTATTAATGCACTTAATATTGGGTTTAAAATCTGTTTGATAAAATTATCCTTGCTACAAAATTAAGATAATTATATTGAAAATGTGACAGGCAAATTTTATTATAGCTAAATATGCCTCTGTAAAAGCAGTTTTTTTTTGTTAGTTAATAGCCCTAAAAGGTACGAGGTCAGGACGATCTATCAATAATTTTTTTTTGAAATATACAATATATTTAATTACTGTAGTAATGACATTCAAATCCAAAAACACAGTACCGGGTAAGATTAATAAAAATGTAAAAGGTAACGATGCGCGGGATTCAAATACTCTATGTTTGAACTGCAAAACCCAGTTTGAATTAAAATCTTATCTGCTCCCTTTCTCGAGATTCACAATAAATTAAAAAAAAAAAAAAAAAAAAATTAGAAAAAATTGAAGAAATAAGGAAATTTCGCGAATTATCGCATGTAATTTTTTACCCTTACTCAAAAATTAAAGTTTACATTTAATTTAGAGTATAACTATCAAACCATAAATACAGAGATTATCATATTTTTATTTATGTTTTAAATGTAGCACTCATAACTGGTAAATCTATTATTCATAAAAAAAAATTTTTTTTATTTAACAAAAAATTTATTGGACTGCAACAGAAATATTTTAAAACTATTATATATTGCTTATAATTTATTTACCAACCCTTGTATAGTATAATTTATCTTTTATTAAAGTGGGTATTATGATATAGAAATAAAGAATAACTTATTAAAATAAAGTGAGGTCGTTTATGTTGTAACTACTTATAATTACATAAATACATTTAATAGATTAAATTTAAGCAAAAAAACAGTTTTTAAATAATATGTGCATCTACAAATAAATGTTAATAAATTATAAACATACGTTACAAAAGAAAAATCTGTTCAAATATGTTAAGAAGAAAAATAAACAACAGCTTTGTTCAATCTCTTAGAATAAGGTTTTTACTTAACAGATTTATTTTATATTTATTTCAGTAGTCTAAAAATTTTTTTATGAACGAATTCTCCAGCCTGCTCTAACCAAAAACCATGTTCGTTTCCATTTAACGATTCCAAACAATCTGCTAACTGACCCAGAAGAACGTTAATTTTAAGAGTAATAGAGACATCGGTAGCTTCAAGTGATTTTCGTAATTCATTTACGAGGTAATTTAATTTTTTTTATCTAGATTCACAATTCTTGTAGAAAAATATTTGTTCACAATTTTGTTTATTGTTGTGAACGCCGAAATATATGGTACTAGTTTAAGGGCCCTATAATCACCGTAGATGTCAGGATCCTGAAGTTTGTCAGCATTTTTAAACAACTGCCTGCACTGATTACCTTCAAAAACTTCACCTTGATAATTTTTTGGGACGAATTTCAATTTTATAGGCCAAATCAAAGCTTTGCAAAAAATAAATCTGTTGAGTGACGAATCTTATCCTAAGAGATTGAAGCAAGCTGTTGTTCATTTTTCTTCTCAACGTATTTGAACAGATTTTTCTTTTGTAACAGATATTTTTAATTTATTTACATTTAAATGTAAGATACATAAATTAATTATAAATATATACAATATACAGGGTGCCACAGATTCGAGTGGGGGATTTCGGATAACCGTAAAAGATACGAAGTCGGTTAAATTATGGCAAAGTTGTGCATTTAGGTGCCTAACAACATGCCTATTAGAAAGTTGTAAAATTACGAGTACTTCCGGAGATATCTGGAAAAAACCGAAATTTGCCGATTTCGTTTTTATTTTTTTCTGACGTTATTTAAAGAGATATGAAAAAACAAAAGACACTTTCATGGCCACTTTTAAGTTTCAAAACAGCGTTGAGAGATTTTCCGTACGACGTTTCGTTTTCGTTAAACCATCATCAACTTTATTTTTTTAAATACGGCACCCAATTGTTTATTGCATTTTTTAAAAGCAGTTATAATCCCAATTACAATGATATATAACACTTAATATTTTTCTGTTAAATAAACATATTTTCCATAAGAGACAATGAGTTAGACAAAGAACGCACATCATTTCTTATAGGGGCGTTCCATATTTGTAAATAAATATTAAGTGTTATACATTTTTGTAATTGGGATAATAAGGGGTTCAAAAAAATTAAATAAAAAACCCAGGTCCGTATTTAAAAAAAGAAAGTTGATGATGGTTTAAAGGAAACGAAACGTCGTAAGGAAAATCTTTCAACGCTGTTTTGTAGAGCTTAAAAAGTAGCCATGAGAAAGTGTCTTTTGTTTTTCCATATCTCTTTAAATAACGTCAGGAAAAAATAAAAACGAAATCAGCAAATTTCGGTTTTTTCCGGATATCTCCGAATTTTACAACTTTCTAATAGGCATGTTGTTAGCCACCTAAATGCGCAACTTTGCCATAATTTAACCGACTTCCTATCTCTTACGGTTTCCGAGATCCCCATGCATGCACTCGAATCTGTGGCACCCTGTATATTTACAGTATACAGTATACAATAAATAATATTTATTGTATACTAATTATATGTTTTTATAAGTAGTTACAACATAAACAACCTCTCTTTATTTAATAAGTTATTCTTCATTTTTATGTCATGATGCCGACTTTAATAAAAATTATGTAAGGGTTAGTAAATACATTTTAAGCAATATAATAATATAATAGATCTCAAAGATTTTTGTTGCAGTTCAATTTTGTTTAATTCAAAAAATATATTTTTTATGAATGATAGATTTAACAGTTTTGAGTGCTAACTTTGAAAAATACATAAAAAATATAATAAATTCTGTGTTAATAATTTAATCATTATACTCTGAATTAAATGTATTTTTTTTTGTAAATCTCGAGAAAGGAAGCAGATACGATTTTAATTCAAACTGGATTTTGCAGTACAAACATTGAGTATTCGAATCCCGCGCCCCGTTACCTTTCACATTTTTATTAATCTTACCCATGCTTCAGGGGTACCGTGAAAATATGTGAAGGGTCTAACTATTAAGCACAGTCTATTAGGCTATCGACTATTTCAAAATAAAATAGAAGTAAAAGGAACTACTAGGTAATTCTATTTCTTAATTGTAAATTTACTATTAGATCGGAGGCAATTTAGATGTGTTAAAAAACCTGCGAGTTCTTTATCAATCCTTGTATCATGCTGCCGCAGGATGGAGTATTAAAGTTGTTGGAGCTGTGCCTTCATAGTTCCTATACTTTGAAAGATGGAATCTATGCGCAGGATGATGGACTATGCTATTACTAAAAATAGCTATGAACTTTGCTCTTTCCAGTAGTAGCAAATATTTATATGGAATGGTTTAAGGAACATGCAAATAAAACTGCACTCATCAATAC
Organism: Listronotus oregonensis; assembly: GCA_019359885.1. NCBI lineage: Eukaryota > Metazoa > Arthropoda > Insecta > Coleoptera > Curculionidae > Listronotus > Listronotus oregonensis. Next base: position 75,008 of record JAHBCN010001202.1, on the reverse strand, counting down.
AAAAGTTTGGCAATAATATGTTGACGATACGTTTATTGTATGGACAGGAATTGACGAAGAACTCGAAGGTTTCTTAAGACATATGCATTGCCTCCGACTTAGTTTTAAAGTCACAATGGAGAAGGAGCAAATTTCGGCTCTACATTTCCTCGACCTTTTAGTAAACGACATAATGGACATATATAAACCTCAGTATACCGAAAACCTACTCACACTGAAGAATAATTACACTAAAATTCTAATCACTATAACAAAACGAAGCATGGAGTCACATGTATTTAATATAACCGCGCAGTAATCTTATGCAACAGTAAATAATTTTTACAAGAAGAAAACTGAGCAAAAATGAGCGACTGATTAAGAAAACAATGGACAAATATTAGAATATAACATAAAAACTCCAACTGAAACAAAACTCAATATGATGAAACGTTTATGACAATTCTGTATAATAAAGAAAATTCGAAAAGATCCGCAGAATCTCGAAGAAGAATAATATTAAAAGCGCATCTAAATCCCATACCACTCTAAGAATAATCATATTCTTACTAATACGAGACCAGACAACAGTATCTCAGATAAAAATCCCTGTGAATGTGGCGAAATATATATTGAAAAAACAAAACAAAAAACTCTAAATTTGAATTAAGGAACACAAAAAACATACCGAATTGGGTGAAACGTCGAAGTTGGCCGAACATGAATGGTCAAAACAACACTGCATATGTACAATAGGTGCAAACAAAAATTAAGGACCCAATGATAGAAAAGAAAGAAACTTTAAAAAACCTGTAATAATTCTAAACAACTAGAATGTATTTAGCAAGTCTAGTATTGATATTCCCAATATCTGGCAGCCGTTGTTAAACCGTGAAAAATCGGTCAAGCTTCGCAAACAACGCATAGTATCTAAGCGTCGATAGTAGCTTTGAGTTATCACTTGAAAACGGTCAGAGATACATTACTTATCGAAACACTGTGTACCAATTAACAATAAAGACAATGGATATTCAAGAATTTAGTTTTACTAAAACCATAACACTATCAAACACCTTTGGGAAAATGATGTTAGTATATGTTTATAACCTTTTCCTTAAATATATATTAAAAATTAAGGGCTTTACAACCGAGATAGCCATTGTGGATGGCAATTAACCAGGAATCTACCTCCGCAAATAGTATAGTCTGTCTCAAAGTATATCGCTATGGCTTTTGACGGACAATACCCTAATAAACCTTTAACGATTTTGTTACCTATTGTTATTGGGTAAACCCATTATTTCATAATGGCAGGGGTGGACCAGGTATTTCTTGAGTATTGATCATTAGGTATATAAATATATCGGCTAATATTTTAATGGCAGTGTTTAATAACCGTTTTTTACTGTGCGTTTCAAAAAAGTTGTTTTACGAGAATATAACTATGTAGCGTCAATATCATTTGTCATTAGATGCAAAACAGTTTGTGAAAAATGTGTATGAAACTTTAATCAATAGAGGACTAATTAAACAAGAAGCTTAAAAAAACCTGTCTACTTACAAAGACCCAATATCATCGATAATGGATATTATTATTAGTGAAGAATCGAACAAAAGAAAAACACGTAGTGATTTTCAATCTCACCGTATAGACAATAGTGATCAGGACCTAATAAGAAGAAAAATATATTGTCTTTATGAAAGCGGAGTTGTTCCTACCTTGGATAAAAGGAAAAAGAAGCTAGACGAAGACGAAACCAATATAAATATTAGCGGTGCCACCATCCATAGAGTTGTTTGTAAAATTGGATTTAAATACAGCAAAATAGACAAAAGACAAGTAGTAATGGAACTGCACAGATTACGCACTTTGAGATTTAATTACTTTCAAGAAATTAAAAGATATAGGTTAGAAAACAGATCCATAATTTACCTTGATGAAACATTTTTCGATACACACGACACAGTATCCAAAGGATGGGTTGATTCCAGTCAAAACGGTCAGACCAAAGCATCTTCAAATAAAGGGAAACGCATTACCATAATACACGCTGGTTCAGAAGTTCCAAATTGCTTGCTGTTGTCTGCAAAGAATATTAAGGATTCTAGCTTGGATTATTATGAGGATACAAGTGCAGAACTTTTTGAAAACTGGTTTAAAAATTATCTTTTAAAAATATTCCAAACAACAGTGTTATTGTCATGGATAACGCAAGCTACCACAGCCGTCTGCTGCATAATGCACCAGCTCCATCAAGTTTAAAAACTGAAATCCAGGCATATTTGTTAAAAAATGATATTTATTTTGAATTTAGTTACAAAAAGCGCAACTTTTGGAAGTCCTAAATTTATATGCAATTAAAAAACAATATGTATGTGATAATTTGGCTGAACAGGCTGGGCATACTGTCTTACGTCTTCCTCCGTATCACTGTATGTTTAACCCTATAGAGCATTTGGGGAACCAAAATCAAAGATCAGAGCAAAAAATGTTACACCTACTTTAAGTCCCAGTGTTATAAATTTGATAAAAAATGTAATTACTAACATATCAGTTGAGAGCTGGAAAAATTCAGTACAGCACATTATAAAAATTGGGATCTTATTTCTTCAAACAACATAAATCCTATTGTAATTAATCTCAATATGACTCTGATAGTGAAACAGAAATAGATTTAGATATTTAGATTAAAAATGTAATTATATATAGCTAAAAGTTATAAATTTATTATAAGTTTGCATATATTTAATTTCTTAATGTACTTTAAGATTATACGCTACTCAAATAAACACACCTAAATTATAAATCTTTATATTTTAGAGTCCGTCTTCAATGTTCTGTCCTAATACCTACTGATCACGGTATCAGTTTTATTGTTGTCGGCAAGTATAAACCATAAATGAAGGCAAAAGCTAACACGGTATACTTTGAGACAAACTATAGTCAAGTACAAAGTTACAGGAAAATTGTCAGTAAATTTCTTACAACTTGGCTACAAATAGTTACGGTGCAAATTATTGTCGGTAAATTGTACGGTATTTGACTACACGTGTTGCTAACAATTTCCATGCCATTTGCGGTGGTAGATTGTCAATAACTTGTAGTCAAACTTGACTCAGTAACAAATTTTAACGTCAAATTGGTAACAACTACTAATGGGTAACTTTTTGTTCAGTAACACTGGCTCTCTAGGAAGGTTATGTAAACTAGGTAATTGCAACATTATTTTACCTCTGTGTTAGTTCCTTTAAATGCAGCATTTTGTATGGGAGGCAATTTTCTGGGTGGAATAAATTCATTTTCTTTCCAGATCTTGGCATCATGTTTTAAGGCGTCTATTTTATCAACAATTTTGTATTGTTTAAAAGTCAAAGCAACAGATTCGTTTGGATCTCCTGAAACCTTTCCGGCCTACAAGGTTCATTTATTTATGATGAAAAAAAAATATTTAAGTTTATATATTTTGTTAACTACCGGGCATATAATTGGAGATCGATCAATGTATTTCCCGTAGTTTCCTGCCATAATTAATAAAAAAGTAGTAAATAAATGTTGTCAATGTCATTAAATGACCCGCTGCCGTAAGAAAGTACAATTTAATTATTAACGTTAACACCTTTATTTTATTATTCCTGTAATTAGTTTAAACCGATACTATCAGGATTTGTAAAATGAAGGCCTCATGATTTTTTTGGAAGACCTCTCCCAATTTAATTTGTTTATGAGACAAATGTACCGTGTTTTCTTTTTGCAAGTGATTCTAATTTTTTGAAACTTAAAGACATTAAAAATGATAATTTTTTACTAAATGGGCCCACCGCCGATTTTATTCAATTTTTTTTAAGGCGCTTATCACGAATCTGAAGTCATTATTTGTCGGAGCTTCCTAGTTTTTTAAGTTATTATGCCCTAATTTGACCTAAAGTTAAAACTACACACCTTCCTAAAATTCTGCCTCCTTAAAACTGGTTCAAGACCGTATCTAGGTATGGCCGCACCCTTGGCGGGGCTTAACATTTGTGCCTCCCCCCACACACCGGAGGATTTGGGGAGTATAGAACACCCTCTAATGAAAACAGGAATTCCGGGGGTTATTCCCCGGAAATTTTCCAGAATTAAAGTGCAAAAATGTAGGTTAAAGTTTTTTGAATCGAGAATTTCATTTCTCAAAAATACCAATTTTTTGGTGGAATTTGTGTCAAATTTTATATTTTCTTTATATGAAAATATTAGCCTACCATTTGAAAGAGACATGATTTACATAAAACAACAGTTTGTATCTGACTGAAAGGTGGAATGTAAATTAACTATACATTCTTGTTTGGGTATGACTAAACTTAGAATACATTTTCTCAACAATAAAATTGTAGTTACACAAATACTGAGCAAAGCAGGCCTACTTAAACGTAACATTTATACTTTAATAAATTAAATAATTCGCAACAAAAAAAAAGAACTAGTGCTGCCCCCAATTTATAAAATACCAGTTCATCCGCAGCTTAAATATTAAAAACCTTTAAAGAGTTACATTCTCGCTATAGAAATCAGGGTAAATTGATGTTTTAATATTAATTCATACATTTTTTCCAGTCTTAATATATTAAAAATAATTACATTAAGTATCTAATCTAAGTTAAAAATTTGTTACAAAATTGCTCTGTTGTAATTTATTTACTTGATTAATTTTGTTAATATAATAATAATAATAATAATAATAATAATAATAATAATACGACAACTGTACTGACAACTGATATTTTTTTTCATAGCCGATTTTGCGCCCCCCCAGGTTACTGCGCCCATCTCGCCACCGCCTAAATACGGTCCTGAACTTGTTACATCCAAAATGAAAGATTTTGTGGTAAAACACTTATTATTTTAAAAGATTAATTTATTTTCACGTTTATTTAGTTATTCCTTTTAATAAAAAACATCTCCAAAAAACCGTATTTTTATTTTTAAAAAGCCAACAAAATTGTCTATGGATTTTTAGACAGGACGGGACGGTCACTTGAATTCACGAAACAATTAAAAGCGCCTACTTATCAATTTGAATTATTTTAAACAATAAGTTTAAGAAAATTAAAAAAAAAATGTGTAATCCAAGAAGGATTATTATTTGAATCTTTATTTTTGCAGTATATGGTAAATTTTAATGTTGCTCTATAGTCCAGAAAACGAAACTGAAGCAAAACCTGGCAATTTTTTTAAAATGCATAGATTTGCATGCTTGGGATTAAGTTTAACTTACCCTCCTCTTCAAAATATATATTATGCCGATGGGCGCTCTTTATTTTTTAGGGGTGAAAAATACCCTTTATTGCTTAAACCTATAAAACTATACAATAAAGCTTAACTCTAAAACATTATTTAAAATATTTTAGCCCTTAAAAATCAACCCTTATTATGATTTTAAAAAAATATTTACCCTAAAATATGAATATATTACCTTCCACAGTGTTTTGTATGAAAATTTAGGATTAAGCTCAACATAACCTCCTCTTTAAAATTTTCATTATGCTGAAGGTAGCTTTTTATTTTTTAGGGGTGAAAACTACCCCTTATTGCAAAAACCTTTAAAATTTTCATGTTAAAGCTTAAGTCACATAAAATTAGGCTCATATAAATTGAAAAATAGGTATTTAATTCTTTGGAAACTTTTTCAATATATTTTAACTCTTAAATATCATTCCTTATCATGATTTAATAAAAAAAAGTTTACCCTGGAAAAATTAACATATTGTTACAGAGTTGTAACTAAAAAACGTGACTACTCAAAAGTATTACCTATTTAATTTTGTAATTTTCTAATCTTTAAGAAGCAAAAAACCCACCCCTTATAATAAAAAATTGTACAAAACCGCAGACTTTTTTAAAAATGCATCAAATCGCTTATAGACTGCCCAAAAAATTGGTTTTTAAGCATAACTCCTTCAGTTTTTGTTCTTGGGTTTTTGTTCTGTGTTTGTTCTTTAAAAAACCATTTTGTTGGTTTTATTAAGAGCTTTAAGGTCCTATACAGCGTGTCCCACGCAGTTCTTGCCATATGGGAAAATTTTTTACTGACAGTCGAAACAAAATCATTTTGATGTAGAAAAGTTCTGCTTATTTAAAAACTAAAAATCCCTACGCAAAAAGTTTAAAAATACCAGCAGTATACAGAGTAGCGACAAAAACGTAAAATTTATCCAAGACTAAAGTACCCTTATTTTGCAATATTCAAAAAAAAAGTTATTTAAAGGAATTATTTAGAATTAATTTTTATATCTAATTCCCGAAATCACAGCCACCTACAAAAAAAAGGGTTTTTTATTTTACATTAAAAAATTTTGTCAAAAATTAACAAAAATTATCGGACTGAAGGTAACTATGCCAATAATAACTGACATAAACACTGACATTATTTCTAGTCAGAAGTACAGTTAAAAATTCAGTTTATCCATTTATCATTTTGATTTATTATGCCTAAAACTAACCACGGAACAGAAGATTGAAATTTTTTAATTGTGGGTGACAACTACAAAACCTTTAGAGAAGCCGCTGAGATTTTCAATGAAAGGCATCCTGAAATATCTGTATCTCATCAAACTGTTGGACACATAATGGCAAAATTTAAAGGTAGTGGAAGTGTAGAAAACAGATTCAAAAAAAAAAATCAAGTTCAGGTCGAAGATGATGAAGATTTTGACTTGCAAATTATCCAAGCCGTTGTTGAAAATCCCAAGATTTCCTTGAGAAATATGGAAAAAGTACTTCCTGGAAATGAAAGACGCTCAGTCTGTAAATCTACTGCTGGAAGAATTCTTAAAGCAAATCATTTTCATCCCTATAAACCCATCTTTGTCCACACATTGCATCCTGGAGACTTTGATTTTCGGTTTGATTTTTCAGCTTGGTATCAAGGTATGCATGAAGACGACCCGTATCTTTATAGAAAAATATTTTTTTTCTGACGAAGCTTGTTTTACGTCAAATGGAGTTGTTAGCTCCCAGAACTATCGATGGTGGAGTACAGCTAACCCGCGGTTTGTTATCCAGTGTCGGGATCAGTTTTCTTTTAAGACAAATGTGTGGTGCGGAATTTTAGATAATCAACTGATAGGCCCATTTTTCTTCCGGGGTAATATAACGTCGGATGTTTACCTTCTTTTTTTTGGGAAATCAGTTGTCTGACTTTTTTGGCCTTCACGTGACATTAAAAAACTTTGTGGTATCAGCATGATGGTGCGCCATGCCATAGTTCTCGATCTGTTAACGGGGTTTCTTCAGGAAATGTTCCAGGGGCGTTGGATAGGAAGATTTTCAGAAATTCATTGGCCGGCGAGGTCACCCGACCTGAACCCACTGGATTACTTCCTTGGGGATATTTAAAGGAAAAAGTGTATTCTCACCGACCATTTCAAAATATCGATAGCTTAGAAAGGATAAAACCCAGTGTGCTCGAGAAATCCCCCAAGTTGTTTTGAGAAAAGTTGTTTCAAAATTCTCCAAGTTAACAGAAAAATGCATGGAAAAAGAAGGTGGCTATATTAAAATTTGAATTATACTAATTTTCTTTTTTTTATAAGTGATACATTAATTTGTTTTATATTGGGTTTTACTTTTTATTCCGTTCTGATTTACTGAAATACAAAAATATATATTTTTCGTAGGTGGCTGTGATTTCGTAATTAGATATAAAAATTAATTCTAAATAATTCCTTTAAATTAACTTTCTTTGAATATTGCAAAATAAGGGTCTTTAGTTTGGATAAATTTTACGTTTTTGTCGCTACTCTGTATACTCTGGTATTTTTAAACTTTTTGCGTAGGGACTTTTGTTTTTAAATAAGCAGAACTTTTCTACATCAAAATGATTTTGTTTCGACTGTCAGTAAAAAATTTTCCCATATAGCAAGAACTGCGTGGGACACGCTGTATATTACAACTGTTTAAAACCGTTACTTTTTTAAAGGGGTAAGCTTAACGGGCTGAAAGAAGGTAGTGCTCGTCTATACACTCACCTTTTAAACGTTTATATCTTACTTAATTTCCGTGATACCATAAATTAAAAAATAGCAAAATATTTGTAATTCAAAAAGCTACAATTTGATGCATTAGTAATTTTTACGTATCTCTTGGTTTTTGCGTTATTTTCGAGAAAAGGTAATTTTTAATTAAAATTCTGAAATTTGATTTTCGCTTGAAGCTCCATTTTTTTTTAAATTAAGGTACTACGACTTATTTTAATTAGGGTGGTAATTACGGGGTTGTTTTCGAAAATTTTTGCACCCAAAAAATTTTAGTCTAACTTTATTTTAATTATAACTTACTCAACTTTTATGATACATATTTTTTTTTTTAAGAAAGGTCTTTGCAAATGCTACAAAAAAGTTTTTTAGTTTTTCTCGAAAAATACGTAGATTTTGCGTTTGCCTTTGAAACTCTGAAATTTTGTGTTTGATAAATAACAGATAACTTTTAACAAACCACAACTTAGTTTGTATTGGTGCCACAGCAATTACAAAAAAAAAAACATTTTATTCGTTTTTTTAAAAGCCATTTTTCTAACGATTTCTGTGGTCAAAATATAAAAAAATTCCACCCCCGAGATGGTTTGACAACCACCCCCAAGGTAAAGGCGCCCTTTGGCATGATATAGATTTTGATCCTTGGACTATTCGCTACCTACTGTCAAAATTTCAAGTCATTTTATGCATTTTAAAAAAATTGAGAGGCAAAATTGTTGAAAACTTAATAGCTGCTACATTATTTCGTCTTTTGTTTTTTAAATTTGTTAGCATGGCCGATCAACGAACAAACACTACTTGGCCGATCATTATTATGGCATTTTAGGTAAATGTATTTTATTTGCGTTTTTAACTTGCCAATTTTAGGTAATTAGTTTTTAGTTTTTAGTTTTGGTCTTACTTTAAGTTAAATAAAAAAGAACATTAAATTAATTATTGTTTCATAATAAGCAGGCAATTTTTTTTATTTAACCAATTATACCTAGTATTGTTATAAATCATAATAGTTTTTTTAATAGGGATAATGATGCATCTATGAAAGTGGGATGGTTGTATTTAAGTTTTGAGTTAAAAAAGAAAAAGCATTTTAATTAACTTTAAAGGCCTCTTAAAAACAAATAAGCAACAACAGAAATAACAACGTATTTTTCTGGTTATCTATGGTGTTTTGAAAAATTTTATGTGGGTCACGTAAATCAAAAATTAAAAATTGTCACCCGGTGTGAAAACAATTGAATGGTTGGAAACTGTTTGTAAAGATAGAGCAATTCTGTTTGTACATTCTCGGGCCGGTTTTTTAATGCAAATTTAAATGTGTTAAATAAATAATTTCAAGTTTTACTTTTAAATTTTTGTCAATTTTACGAGGGTCCTGTATATTAGTTATTACTAGAGATAGAGAAAAACTTTAAATGCTAATATTTTGTAGGCTTTTTACGTAAATTCCAGTGGGGTACTGATTTTTTTCTTTTACCCAAGCTTTTCGAAGTATTACACAAACTTAAAATTTTTTAATGAGACGCCCTTAAACTGGCAATAATTTGCAGGTTTTTACGTAAGTTCCAGTGGCGTACTGATACTTAGGTGAGTTATTGCGCAAACCAATGATCGATAGTGGCACAAACCTAGGTTTTTTTATTGATTTACTCCATATCAACGAATTCTTGGATAGAAATAAAGTAAACAAACCTTGTTTGGCATAAACATATTCAGGGGGGCAAGGCGGGATAGTTCTTGTAAACACACTGAATAGCAACCTTGATTAAACACACTAAATAACATCACTCCGGAAATAGTAACTTTTTCAATGTTTATGGCATTGTATCATAAATCACATTTTTATAAATCGATGATATTTTTAAAAAATATTTTTAAAGCCACAAACCCATTTTTGTTTATTATCTGAAGTGACAGAAAAAATATGTCATTCACTTTAGATGCTCAATTCGATTGCTGTTGATCAAGTCAGTTTACAAAACGTGTTATTGAATAATATAACCTACTAGAAAGAGATAAAATGACATCGAAGTGCCCAGCTGACCAAATAAACCATGTGGCCGGTGCAATCGAATCTTGGAATGACAGTTTCAATAAATGTTTATATTTAAATCGATGTTGCCTATATTAACACAAAAACCAATATTTTTAAATAATTTTATTACATTATGCAGAGTTTATTAATCTAAAGGGGGTTCTGACATTCGCCATATTGAAAAACTCTTGTGTGACGTCACGAAGGGTCCATTTCGGCCATGTTGGCTTTTATGCCGGACAGTGGCGTAGAATTGAGGTGGAAACGAAAAACTGCTTTTTTACCGACGAACAAAATTTATATTTCAAAAATATAAATGTAATTCAATTAAGTATTGAAATTAAAAATTAAAGCGACAACACGACGATGGCGTACCTTTTCAATGGTATCTATTACATTAAATATTTTAAAAAATGAGAAAAAAATTAAAATGTAGAAAATACTGATGATTGCTAATTTGTTATAATTATGAGTACTTACTCTATTTTTAAACACACGATATTGAATTATTAACACCTTTACTTTAATTATTTTTTTTATCTTGGAACAGTCCGCGAAGGCTGAGGCCTAGTATGAACGCCCAGTGGGTGACTGAAGTGTGGTAAGAGGTAGTTTATTCACAAGAGACTTAAATTCTGCAGGTAGCAGGTTCCATAGTCTTGACACTCTAGGGATGAAGGAACGAAGAAAGCGGGAAGTTCGGGGCCTCTCTAGCTAAACTGTTAAAAGATGCAAAAAAGTTGCACTACGTGTTGCTCTGCTGGAAGCTGCCAGAAATTATACTGGCCAACTCGTCTAAGCAGAAGCCGTGAAAATACCTATAGAAGAAAGACAGGAAGGTAGCTTTTCAGGATCAGAAATGGGCTTTTACAAGCTATCTTGAAGATCTTTGTAAGATTACAAAATACCCAACTCCAAATCAGATACTGGAAGCCATAGAAAAATTAACTTTTTTTAGGAATTTATGACGGTGTTTTTGTATTACTTCATAAATATATAAACTTGTCTATTAATCCTTAATTTATTTTATTTAAAAAATTAATTATGTTACTTTTAAAAACTAGTTATTTATTTACTTACGGACCATACAGCATCTTGATATTGCAGAATAATAGCAAAATTTTCCACTTTGGCAATAAAATGAATTATTTTATGTAAAAAAATGTGAATACAGGTTTATTGCTAAAAAACTAAACTTTATTTGTTTCACAACTACAACACTACAATACATTTACAATTGCAACAATTAAATAAAATACAACTGACATTTTTACATTTTGAAATAGATATGGAAGAAAAGAACACAGTACTTAGTGGTATTATTTAATAATATTTTGTGGTATACTACATTTCATATTTTAAAACATACAAATCATTTAAGCATTAAAATCCTACTTAATACAAACACAAAAATTTCATTTATAGTTTGTTGGCAGCCCTTGCAAGATAAAACAAAGAATTAGATCTCGTGTTCTTATTTCATACTCGAAAGTTTAACTTACTTACAAGTTCTTCGCAGTCCACTTCATACTACACAATCTAAACAAAAACTTCTTCAGTGCAAGGTAGGTTTACATCAGTTAATTTTAAACTTGTCAAAGGCAAATCTAAAAAATATAAATTATATTTTAAAACATGTCTTTTTCAACATAATATACCAAGTAATTGGTAGATAAGTATCCAAAAAAATTAAATACAATTAAAAAATATAACTAACCGCAAACTTAATAAATGTATAAAATAATGGGAAAAAAATATTAAATACACATTCTGAAGGTACATTAAAGCATATACCTAAAGTTGATCAGTTCTAGGTATAAGCAAGTCAATATTGACTATTTACTTTCTTGACAACAAATAACTATAATTAAAATCACACAAAAATTTCAATTTACTTACTAATAACTGTGTAACTACATTCAGAGTTGTGAAGAGTCACTGGTGGACTTAAAAACCGTGTTTGTGTTATCCGAGGTGTAATAATGCAAACTGAATGGAACTGCTACAATAAAAAAAATATTTGTTAGTAATAGCAGCATTAGGATATATTCACTTTACCTTCTTTTATTAATCGCCTTTATCCTTTTTGATCAGGATCTCATAATCACCGCTTTTGCAATTTTTCTGGAAGACAAATCGTCTTTTTTAACATGCTCCGAGCAAATAACAGAATCCTTATGGGAAACACAACTTTTTGGTCTATTGCACACTAAGGACTAATTAAAACTACACGACTAAACACTAATAAAAACAATATAGTAAAAACAGTCAAAACCAATAAAATATCGACTCTGTACACAAATATTTTCAACTGTAAAAATAACCCCATATAAAAACTTCGACTTGTGGCACGACTCTGTCCACAGCTGAGAATGCTAGTAACCAACGAACTCAAGGCCTTGAGTTCGTTGCTAGTAACTTTTAGAGTTATCCGACAGGGCCGCCAACATAAGCTACCCTTTTCACACCCTCACGTCTTGGACTTTTGCTATCCCCATTCTCGACGATGTCATAACCCCTTTAGATTAATAGACTCTGACATTATGAAGATAATTTCCCGATTTTGGTTTTTGAGATCTGGCAATTTGTTTACCTTTTTCCAAAACAAAAACAAACAGATCACTATACCAAACACCCTGCCTACAAACTGGCGTTGCGTTAATTCTAGTCCTTGAGTTCGTTGCTCCATATATTATGTTACCAGTCGACTGCAAATTAAATTACTTTTTTAATGATAACCCACAGTCTATATATAAGTAATTTAAAACTATCATGTTTGCAGTGCTTCTTTATTATCCAAATACTAATAAACCTATGTGGGGGAGGGAGCTATTTTTATTTTAAAAATAAATAATAAAAATCTAGATAAATACGAGCCACTAAAAATAGCACACACACATTAAAGCCAAAGCGACCCTGTTCTACCCTGTCAACTGTTGATAGTTGTATTTTTCCAAAATTGTTTTTACTCTTTTTTCATCTTAAACCTATATTTTCTTTTATTTCTCTACAAGATACAGTCGGGTTTCCTACCACATAAGCAAAAGTGTTAATTTCTTTCACTTTTTTATTTACTTTGAAGTAATTTTTTGGTCATCTTTTAACAGATAATTTAAAATAGCCCAAATTATGTCCTAAACGCTTAAATATTTGGCTGTTTTCGGGACGGATATTTTTAAAAATACATATCACTCGCATTAGCAGAATTCTTTTCATTTATAATGTAAGATTCAAACATAACAGCTTTTTAAAAAAACACCTTTCTGAGAAATTAAAGTTACCTTTTGAAATTAACAACAATTACATTAATGTCATCTGATTATTCCTTTCTCTTTTGTGTGTAAAAACAAACCTATCTTAGCGTATTAGTATTAGTTGAATGGGGTGTAAAAATAGTATTTTAACAAAACTAATCATAAGGACTACGAAAAAAAATATTTGGCTTTTCTCCAGAATAAAGAAAAAATATATGTTTATTTTAAATTCTATATATATCTTAATTTTTAGTAAATTGTGAAGAAAAAGTCTACCTAAAATAATAATAAGAGTTATCCCCATTTCTAAGTAAATTTTCTTTAGAATTAATATTTTTTTAACAAATATGGATATACCCTGACGAGAACCATCGAAACATGTCGACATGTAGGTGTCCCTTCATATTTGTAAGTAAATTTAAATTTTATTTCTTTGTGTGTAGTAATTGTTTAATAATTTTATTTTAATATTTTTTTAGAGGGTGGGACGTATTATGTTTTATACCTTTATTACCATCCGTAATCATGACCCGTGACAGTAGTTGTCAATAGACAATCAGTCGGACATTTAAGTATAAAATCTCGTATCCAATAAATCGTAATAAAGTTAGTGCTTTTCGATAAGATTTTCCAGCGCCTCTAATGCCAGGATTTTATAGTATAATACTTAACATTAGCCTTGAAGATATTGATAATAAAGGCAATTTATTGGTAATTCGTATTTCTGAGTCCAAGATTTATTTACCATGAAACTTTGTTATTTCGGACTAGGTAAACGCTATTTCCTAAATCTTAAATAGAAAATACAGTAGTTAACGACCACCACACACCTCCCACAGACGATTTTTTGTCTTTTATAATAAGGGGAAATGCAATACGTATAGATTGCCTTTTAGGTACCAACGAATTCATACTTAAATTTGGTTTTAATCAAAAGCTTACCTTTTAAAAATACTATTTATATAAAAAAAAATTTGGATGGTTAATATTTTTCTAGAAAAAACTGATTTTAAAATTTTTATTTTGCGTATTTAAATGCATACGAATACATTCTTTCTATATTGATGTCGCAGCCAACTAGCTTAATTAGCCGTTTAATCAACAGCCTAGCCTCTTTACTAAACAGCGCCGTTCAACTAGCGGCCTGAATGATATTCAGCCGTAACCTTTGTTACAGCATTTAATAAAGTAGCTGGCTAATGCTTAGGCCAATCGTACGATGTAGTGACCATGTGACAGAAAAAAAAAAGATGAAACATCTGACATAAGAAATTCTTTATTTAATAAACTTAAAATGTGGTTAGTAAAGTTGTGGTTAGTTTTGGTCAACAAGTTTTCGATAGAAATTCGCTTTAAAAATTAAATTGTTTAAGTCATTCACAGCTAAATTCACATTATTATTTTCACTACACTCTTCCATTGTTCTATTTTCTATTAAACTTTGAAAAACACATTAAATTTGTTTGTCGACGCCATATTCATTGACAGTTTGGAGATTTTCGGCGCTAGGTGGCAGAAAGTGGAAACGATATTGAAATGAACAGGCTAGGCAAGTGATGAAACGTCATCGATCCAAGTCATTCGCCTAGCGGTTTGATCAATTAGCTAAATATCATTCAGGACGTTAGTTGAACGGCGCTGTTTAGTAAAGAGGCTAGGCTGTTGATTAAACGGCTAATTAAGCTAGTTGGCTGCGACATTGACACTGACATTTTTGTCACTTTCAATTTCAAAATAAGTATCAACAGTGTTGCCCGATTTAATAAATTTGAATCAGCAAGTTTTTACGTCTTAAATATAATTGGGGAAAATAAATGCCGCTTTAACTAACCAGAACTAACCATGACCGACCAGAACTGAGGGCTTTTGAATTTGTCTAAAAGGTCGAACATGGTTAGTTCTGGTTAGCAAAGCTGCTTTTTATTTTTCCCAATTATATTTTACACGTGAAAATGAAGAGACGTATTAGAAAAGACGGTAATTGTCTGAAAATTTGCCTCCACTCCTCCACTCCGATTTTGACCAAACTTGGTTGACGGGGGTTTTTTGGTGCGCTGATCACGAATCTGAAAAAATTTTTCGGCAACGTTTCGTTTCTGAGATATTCATCATTAAAGTTGAAAATCAAACTAACCGTATTTTCACTATATTCCCCCTTCTTTTTGCACACAATTTATCATTTTCACACTAAATTGGCCCGCAATAATTTAAAAACACCCTATAATTTTTTAAATTTATTTTCAACTTTTTATCATTAAATTATGAAGTTTTAATTTCAAAGGTCGCAGCCATTTTTGCTGATAAAATCCCTAGTGTATACATGGTTGCGGCGTAAGCGGTTTTAAAGTGGAGATTTGCAATTAAATGGAAGAAAGGTGTAAAATAAATATAAAAACAAGCTTTTAAAAGGTGATTATAAAATATTCTATATCAATATAGTGTATAAATTAAAAAAAACTGTGCAAAAAGAAGGAGGAATAGTAAAAATAAGGTCAGTTTGATTTTCAACTTTAATGCTGAATATCTAGTAAACAAAACGTTGCCAAGAAATTGTTTTTAGATTCGTGAACAGCGTCCCAAAAAACCATCGTATACCAAATATGGTCAAAATCGGAGTGGAGGCAACTTTCGAGACAATTACCAAAAAAACTCCAATTTGGCAACACTGCACGCTAAAAAATATTTTCTTGACGTTTCTTATCATCAAGGGGAGTTTTCGCATTATATGGAGAAAATTAATGGTAATTTTAAATTTTTAAATCGAAATAAAAAATTAAAACCTAGTTCATCCAAAAATGTTTATCGAAAACTACTCTAATGAAGGTAAGCTTCATGTAGAAATTTAAAAAAATTCAAAAATCGATGGTACCTAAAAGGCACCAGACCCGTAAATGCTTTCGGAAAAAATGCCGTCAAAAATCACGGTCTATTTAGGTTCAAAAAATCCTGAAAATTCTGTCGTTCTTCGGTTACTCTGTTAGCTAATGCAGGAGAGAGGATAACAAATATTAAAAGAATAGAAGCTTGAAAGTCAACCTTGGTTGCCGAGGTGTATGGAAGAATCCCCGGTAAATAAAGAGAATATGTCAAACAAAATTTTGCCCGCATAACCCTGCACGCCTACTATCACCCTTTTTCCCCTATATCTAAGTCTGTTATGCTCAGTATAACAACGACTCTAATAGAAGATAACCAAATGGCTTCAATTAGAACTCTGACAAACGCTACAAACTGTTCATTTGCTTTTAATATTGTAAATAATAAATAAAATATTAGATGTTAATTATTAAATACACTCTTTAATTATCATAGCTTTTATTTTCTCGCGCTTGTAGAAAAAATTTGTTCCTAACACATGCGGAAATTGTGTTTTCTGCTTACTGTCGGTCGTTTGACGGCAGTCGTGTGCGGAAATGTATCACTTTTTGCACTAGTTAGAAATATAACTAAAACAAAATATTAAATAATTTTATATTTTTTAAAAATATGGTTTAAATTAAAAAAACTGATTTATTTATTTAAAAAAGCAAAATTAGGCGAATAAATGTTTAAAATTTAAAAGTGCTTTACGAAGCCTAAATATTGTGTGTATTCTAATAATTCTTGTTTGATCAAACAAAATTCGATTCTTACTTAAAAATTACTTTTTTACTAGTATTTTATCCGAAGAACATCACTGTAAAATTGTAGAACTACTTTTGTAAGGTCTTGACTTGCACTGAATATAATTAGACCAAACCAATGTAAATTGCCATTTTCGCAAACGCTTCTCTGATAGTGCTCCGTTATAAAAATGTTTAGGTTAAACAGGTAAAAGGTAAAGCATGGTAACCCTGTATACCATGTCCTGATAAGGTCGTCCTCTGGCAATATCTCGAAAACCCCTCATCGCATAGCTTTAGGAAAAAAATATTTATAGTAAAACCAGTCTTGAGAAAATGCTGGAAATTATTTTCAAGTTCTAATTCCACCTAGAGGGCGTAAAACTAAGAACAAAATTGAAAACACGAATGATTTCAATATATACCATATTAACTTATGTCGTTGATAGTTTTCTCACGAACTTTGTAAAATAAGGAAACGTTTTTCTTTTAAGCGTTTTTTCCTAACCTGTCAAATATAGAAAGTGGAAAGCTGCAAATGTACATTTCAAAAAAATTAAATAACTTTTTTTCGGCTTAACCGATTTTGCTAAAATAGGTCTCGTGTGAAAGAGCTTTTACCAAGGCTTAAGATAAGATATTGGTATAATTAATTAATTTTTTGTTTTGTCCCTAGGGGCTGATTTGTGTCAAAGTTATAAATTTTATGAATTTTTTCGAAAAATTTAAATACAATGGTATTATTATTATAAGCCCATTAAAAAAGGCATAAAGAAGTCAAGAAACTGGTAAAACCTGCATTTCGATATCTTAATTAATTCTCGAGTTATTACCGAAAAACTGCATTGCTCGGATCCCTTCCTATTTTAAGTTGTCAGATAAACAACGCGGCGTTTCTATCGAGAATGCCATTTGTTTTTCTACGAATATTAAATAATATCAATAATATCCTTATTATTTGTATATTATCAATTTAATAAGAGCATTCATAATTACACGGCTCGTGGATAATAATTGTATCTTTATTGTGCTAGAATAGGATGCACATTTCCAGTTTCTCTTAAACGGGTTGTCAAACGTCTAAGCACTTTTTTAATAAAATGCCGTCTTTCGGAACATCTGGCATATTGTCTTGCAGCAATGGAGGCATTTTGAAAATTTTCGAAATAAACGACGAGCATAGCCTCTTATTCTACTACCGAGTCTCGGAAGTAGAATAAGACATAATTTAAAATTATTTAATAATTAACAACACTACCACTATAATAACGATAAACTGCGATAAACAAGAAGTAAATTTAAAATTATTAGGTTTGACAAACAATGCACTTATCATTTTTGAGGTCCCTGTTTTCTGTGATTTTTGACGTTCCGGCACTCTTGATAAAAACGCCGCGTTGTTTATCTGACAGCTTAAAATAGGAAAGGATACAAGTAAAGCAGTTTTTTGGCAATAACTCGAGAATTAATTAATATATCAAAATGCGGTTTTCACCAGAATCTTGACTTTTTTTTTTTCTTTTTAATGGGCTTATAATAATAATACCATTGTATTTAAATTTTTCGAAAAAATTGACAAAATTTGTAATTTCGACACAAATCAGTCCCAAGGGATAAAACAAAAAATAAATTAATTTTATTAATATTTTATCTTAGCCCTCGTAAAAGCTCTTTGAAACGAGACCTAGTTTATCAAAATCGGTTGAGCCGAAAAAAAGCTCTTTAATTTTTTTCAAATATACATTTGCTCCTTCCCCCTCCCTATATTTGACAGGTGAGGGAAAAACGATTAAAACAAAAAAGTTTCCTTATTTTACATAGTTTGTGAGAAAACTTTCAACGGCATAAGTTAATATGGCATATTTTTAAAAATTCGTGTTTTAAATTTTTTTCCTGGTTTTACGCCCTCCAGCGGTGAAATTAGAAACTTGAAAACAGTTTTCAGCATTTTCTTAAGGCTGGTTTTACTATAAATATTTTTTTTTTAAAGCTATGCGATGAAGGGTTCTCGAGATATCGCCGGAGGACGACCTTATCAGGACCCCCTGTATGATATCATAAGTTTAATTAATGCACCTTATTATTTATATAACTTTAATTTGCATCCTGCAGTCCCAATTGGTAGATTTGTAATATACTAGGGTAAAGGTTCTCTGTTTTCTTAAATAGAATAAATACCTAACTCCTTAAATCTACATTTAAAAAATAAAGTGCAAATAAAACTTTTAACTTTCTTATATTAGCAAATGGAATTACAACTTCTTTTACAGACAACATTAAAACAGCTAAATATATTACACAATTTCTAACAATAAGTAATACTAATACTTCATTTAAAGAAATTTTCTACAAGAAAACCTCAATAAGAAGTAGCACATATGAATTACATAAACAAACCGCTATCTTTTCCAATAAATAATAATTGCTTGTGTAATTTAAAAAAAATAAAAATTACAAACTCAAAAAAATATGAAGAATAAGTGTCTTTATTGAAAAATGGTCATAGCTACTCGTATTTACAGTACAGGTGCGTTTATAAACATGATTACAAGTGTGAAAGGGTAGAATGCAATGTGACATTTATTACATTTTTTAAATTTTAACTGTACGTTGAATTGTTACATGTTCCAATCCATGGTTACAAATATTGTTTATCAAGTAGGCATTTGTTTTTGTTTTTTTTTTTTTTTTTTTTCCCGAAAAGTCAGTTCATTCTGTCAAGTAAACGCCAGTAGTTTTGGCACAGAAAAATCTATTTAAAAAATTATTAAAAATTTATATCTACAATATATATTTTTAATAATAAATAAAAAAAATAGTTGTGTTAAAGGTTTATAAGATCACTAGTTATGTTATAAGACTCACTAGCCCAGTAAATAAGCCGGAATATTTCACTCATGTATAAATTTTCCCATAAAACACGTTAAAAATCAAAAAATTTCAGCGGAAATTTCACGTTGCCTAGACAACGTGGTATTTCCACTTGCCTACAAACACAGAACAATCAAACCAGTTTGTTTGTGACACATTGATTAGAGCACGTCAGAATCGGTCGGAAGTGAGTCGATTTGGTCATGTACAGGGTGGCGCCTTTTCGTTGACCTTACAGGGTATAGCGAAAACTGAAAGAGATAGGACAAATCTGATTGCGCAATCTTAATTTCGATTTTTGAAACAAATTCAATGGTGAAACTAAATCATGGATAACTTGATTCGTTTTGGAGATACAGAGTGTTTTGAAATTTTGTCAATTTAGGCCACAGGCACTTGTAGCCTAAACTGGCGGTATTAGAGATAGAAAAAAAGTATAAATAGAAAATTTTTAGGGATTTTTGCGTAGAACTCAATGGCGTACCTATAAACCCTGTATATTTTTCAAAATGGATAGAGCTTACAAAGACCAATTCGATGATATATAGTTTGATGGGTCTGTCTGTAACAGATGTTGCGCAAATTGGCAAAAACCTATAAAAATTAAAATATTTGAGACAAAGTTGTTGTTTTTAATGGGACACCCTGTGTATTTCTTTAATAAGTAATGCAACTGACAAATATCAGCAAATGATATATGGTTTAATGGGTCTGTGTTCTACAGATCTTAGACCAAGCTGCAAAAACGTAAAAAAATCATATATCCGATCCTTGCTAACACTTATTTTATTATTTAACCAATTTTCTAACTTCTATATAACTAAAATTTAAATTACGAATAAAAAATCCAAGACTAAAATATATTTAATAATTCATACTATTATACCTATGCCTAAACTTTATATAAAGTTTTGATATTGCTGTGTTTATCATGATTGAAAAAGGAAACATTTTCTAAAGTAGGCTTTGAGTATAAAACCCCGTATGAAACAAATGAAACTGACGCTAGTATGACTTATTTGGAAGCAGTGATATTATTTTATAAATGGAGTTTCAAAATTACGAAAAATTTAATATGTTGGAATGTTACATTGAAAGTGGAAAAAATAGTATACATGCATTAAATCTGTATTTTAATAGATATCCAGAACAGAAGGCAACAGGACAGAAAATGTTTGCCAGATTAGTAAGTAATTTGATTTCCTTTGGATCTTTTCAAAAACCACATTCAAAGACCTATAATAAAAACAATGTTGTCGCAGAACCTACTGCATCATCCAGACAAATTTGGGATGCTATTGGTGTTAATAGAAAAAAAGTAAAAAATTTTAAAACGCCACAATTACCATCAATATGTTTATAGAAAAATCCATAATTTACATCCGGGTGACGCAGAACATATTGTCACATTTTTTGTTTTGTGTGTCTCGGCAAATGTAGACAAGATCCAGAGTTTCCAGAAAGATAATATGGACAGATGAAGTTCGAGTAATAGTGATGGACTGTTTTAATCATACAATAATCTTTACTGGTCAAACGGAAATCATCATTTGACAATGTAGAGTCGAACAAGGAAATTCGGTTTTAATGTGTGGTGTGCACTTTATAAGAACAGAATTTTGTACTTTAATTGAATTTGATGACAATCTCACAACAGACCTTTATTTAAATATTTTTGGAAGAAAATTTATTAAATGAGATAGATAATCTTCCTTCACCCCGGAAATGAATAATATCTTTTTCAACAAGACGGTAATTCTTGCCACAATGCCCGTGCCGCAAGGTTATTTCTTGATGAACATTTTCCCAATAAGTGGATAGAACAATGGTCCAGTTAGGTGGCCGGCACGGTCACCTGACCTTATCCTATGGACTTTTCCTCTTGGGATTTGTTAAAAAACGAAACCTATAAAACTAAGAGCAACAATTTAAATGAATTACATGCATTTTAGGAACAGTTTACAAAAGGTGTCTAAACTTGCATATATAATGCTTTAAAGTGTCGCTAAACGTTGCGAAAAATGTATAGAAAATAATGGTTTGCAATTTGAACATTTGTAAAGGGCCTAAATATTTCGTAATGTAATTAAAAAATTTATAAAACTAATTAATTTTTTTTGTTTTTTTTTTTAAATTTTTTAACTTATAATATTAGTATTACTGGTAATTATGTTAAATTTTAGTTTATCTAAAAATGTATTTTTTAAAGATAATTAAATAGTTCCCCCTTTTAAGTATAAATTAAAATTATATTGCTTCGTATCTTAATATTATTATTAATATGTTTTTATTATGTTTTTTTGAGATATTAAAATTACATAGTTTTCAATTTTGGTTTTATTTAATTTTTTATGGTTTTTGTCAGTTTGGGCCAGATCTATTACACACAGACCCATTAAACCATATTTATTTAATCGATCTTTGTCTTTTTTATTAGTTATTAAAAATCAGTTGTCCCTTTAAAAAAAAACCTTTGTGTTTTTTTTAAAATTTTTTTCCCTTTGGGTTTTGGAAAAATTCATATATCAAATTTTTTTGAAAATTTTTTAAAAATAAAAGGTTTTCCTTTTAAAAAAAACCCAACTATGTGTTATAACTTAAAAAAAACGTCAATAAAAAAAATATGGTTTACGCTACTAAATTTCCCAAAAACCCCTAAAACTTTTCTATTTACAGTTTTTTCTATCTTACCAAGCGAGTTACAAGTGCCTGGCCAAATTGAAAAAATTTGAAAAACACTCTGTATCTCCAAAACGATCAAGTTATCCATGATTTAGTTTCACCATTGAATTTGTTTCAAAAATCGAAATCGAGATTGCACAACGATTTGTTCATTTTTTTTATTTTTTCGCTGTACCCTGTAAGGTCAACAAAAAAGGCCCCCCTACACGCTGAAGAAGTAGATAAAGTAATTTAAAAAAAAACTATTTTAGTTAGGGTTTTTAAATTTTGTTGCATGAAATTGAAAAGGACAAAAAAAACATTTTAATATTATATACTCCCATTTTTCCCATTCTAGAAATTTTCTCCCTAAATACCGCTTTCTTTAAAAATTAACCCAGATAATTTTTATTCAAGCTTGTTATACAAATTCCACTCGTTCTTCGAACTTGTGGAATTATAAATAACAAGCTTTCATGAAAATTATTGGTAATTTTTAAGCACTCGTGGTATTACTCCCGAAAATACTGTAAAATGTGAAAAAGCTAATATACCGCTCCGATTTTAAAATTTTTTATTTGTACGTATTCTGTAGACCCTCAATTCATCACCACTAACATCTGCCTTGCAATAAAAAATGAAAAAATTAGGGTAGTTTTCCCACCCCCAAATAATCTCCAATAGTAAAACTGATAAAAAAAATTTAAAATTCAAAATTTTATCTAGGAAATCGTCTGTCGAGGGTTTTCGAGGCCGCGGCCAAAAATCGTGTGAGGGTAGTTGCACCCCATCAAAACCACCCCTAGGGGTTACAGAAATGGGGAAATTTTAAAAAGTCAAAATTTTACCTCAAAAATCCTCTATCGAGGGTTTTTGGGATCGCTGATTCGAGTGAGGGTGGTTGCACCCCAATAAAACCACTCCTTGGGGTTACAGAAATGGATAAATTTTAAATTCAGAATTTTATCTCGGAAATCGACTTTCGGGGGTTTTCGGGATTGCTGATTACGAATCCTAATATTTACACAAAATTTTAAATTTTGTGTAAATATTAGTATTCGTATATTACTTTTTAACATAATGTATTTCACTTGACGCTAATAGAAAAATTCTCCATTAAATGTTACACATGACTGTTTACAGAACTAAAGACTTTCAAAAACTAAAACAAAAAACAATTGGGTCCATATTTAAAGGCATGGATCTCATGATGGTGTATTTAGGTAAAAAATGTTTATTTTTAAATCCTACCTGAACTGTCTGTTTTTTCGTCAACGTATTAGATTTAATAAATATATTTTTTAAATAATAAAATATAAAACTTGTTGAAAATTTTAGTCAAAGACTTGTAATTAATATTAATATATTTTGTTTAATTTTAAAATAACAACGTTCTTTAAAGTAAAATACTTCTTTAAGTTAAAGCAAGATCTAAAATCATAAAAATCTGCTTTAATTATTTCTTTGTAGTACTACCCTGCGACATTTTTAATAGTTGTGATAGACATTTTAAAATTAAGTAGATACCCTAAAAGATTGCCGTGTCCAGTTTAAAAATAGTTAAGTATTTGTTTAGACATTAAAAAGAAATAATTTTTTATCTTAATTCTAAAAATATGAACACGATTTTATGCATTATATAACAATGAATACATGTTTATATAAACCTAAAAAGTCCTAAAAATATGAACTATACACTTAATATCATCTGCCACAAGTTGGTAAATTAACTTGGAAGAACACATTAAGTTCAACTAGTGATGCAAACACTAGGAATGCTACATACATCATAAGACAAGTTAAACCAATTTTCCAGTCTAACCTAAAACAAAAAAAAATATATAGTTTGGGATACTACCAACAATATATATCCTACATTTAGGAGGCCCTAAGTTTAAACAAAACCTTAGTAATCATACCTACTAGTATTTTATTTTTCTTTTCATTTATTAGGAGCCTCTATGCCCAAAGAAACTCCACCTTTTTATTATTTATAACAAGGTTAAGATGTTTATTTTATATATATATATATATATATATATATATATATATATATATATATATATATATATATATATATATATATATATATATATATATATATATATATATATATATATATATATATATATATATATATATATATATATATATATATATATATATATATATATATATATATATATTATATATATTTATATATACATGGGCGTATTTAAGGGAGGCAGGTGGGGCAGCTGCCCCCGTTGCTCGGTCATCCAAAGCCTTGAAAATAGTTTAAAGTTGTCAAATCTGGATTTCAAAATATTTTCGGTTAAAAATACACGTTGAAAATATTAACAACTTGATAAAATTAAAGAAAAATTTTCTTCTGAAATGGCAATAATAATCTAAATGTAAAAAAAATATTAAAAACTAAGTATGCAGTAGGTGTAGAGGAGTTTTTTCTCGCCTGAGGCGGTATCACGCCACTTGCCCTTTAAATGACTCGCGAAGTCTTAACCGACGTTTCGAGTTCTGGGTGGGTGAGTTACTTTTCCTTCTTTCTCTTCTTTCTTTTTTTTTTCCTCTATCAAAAAATTTGGAAAATAATGGCACTTCCGAAAGTAAAGTGAGGGGTGCATTTGGGGGGCCACCATCGAATTGTCTAAAATCATTTACTAATATATGTGGGTTTAACTCGTAACGTAAACTCTGGTCACCATTATCTCAATTTTCTAAAGCCCACATATTATTTCTTACCGAAACCCATATAAGTTCCAAAATATGAACCAACCACCTCCTTTTCCCAGGCTACGAACTCATTTCATCTTTTCGACCCCATGGCGGTGTATGTGCTTTCTTTTTCTACGTTCTACGTTTCTACGTTCTAACCTTTAGATCTTCTACCAAATTTATCTGCTGTGTATACCGGTCCCTATCTGACAATTCCCACTCCGGGTTCTTTGACTTTCTTTCAATAAAGATTGATAATATTATTTCCCAGTTTCTATTGGCCAAAGTAATCGTCCTCGGGGATTTTAATGTTCACAATAAGGACTGGTTAGGTTACTTCTAACCCTGAACTCTACCAAGCATTTGCAACTGCTCCCCTTGGTCGCTCAGATCATGGCCTGGTCACTGCATCATACTCCATACATTCGAAGGCAACCGAATGTACACTTTCAGGCACTGTCTGGCACTATAATTCGGCAGACTGGGGTGGTCTTAGAGATTTCTTTGCCACCTACCCTACTTTCAGCTTTTATCCAATTAATGCTGGGGTGCCCCAGGCTTAGTACTGGCACCAACTCTGATCCTTATTCACATCACAAATCTTCTCTCTTCCACAACCAATTCTATACAAAGTTTTGCTGACGATAGTATCCTCCACTCTAATACTGTAATTCTAATTTGGAAAGCAAGCGCGGGTCAATGCAAATATCTCTTTCACAAAACCTTAAAGTAATCTTGGATTGGGGAGCCAAAAATCTTGTCCACTTTAATGCCTTCAAAACACAGCCATGTTTGCTATCGCGGCAAAAGTCGGCCAATGCTCATCCGTTACTTATAAGCGGCCAAGTTCTGCAGAACAAAGAATCGTTTAATCTTGTTGGTGTTACTTTTGAGAATAACCATAACTTTTTTTTTCTTGCTGAGGAGAGGAAAAAATTCCTTTATGTATACCGCGGTCGATGTTGTGTGACCGCCAGTTATGTCGGACTAATCCAAAATTGGTACTACCGACTAAAAAAACCCCTCCTTTACGTCACCAAACACCTGCCACCGGAATCCGCTCTCGCATTGCTTCAGTGAGAATAACCTTAACTGGCACAAACACATATTATTTAAAGCCTCAGCAGCTTCAAAGAAGCTTGGATTCATTTTTCGAGCCAGAAAGTATTTCTCTCCTTCTAATCTGTATACTCTGTATGTATCCCAGATCAGACCCTCTTTAGAATATTGGAATATTGTTCTTACGTCTGGGGAATGGCGTCTCCTACAACACTTAGTATTCTTAACTTCATTCAGAAAAGAACGTTCGTCTTATCAATGATCACACACAGAAAAAGCTTCCTTCTCTTGCCCATCGACGAGCTGTAGGGGATTTTTCCCTCTTTTATAGGTATTTTCACGGCTACTGCTCCGAAAAGTTATTTAAATGCATCCTTTTACAATCCAACTTGAGAGACTCCGAACTTCCTACTTTGTTCGTTTCTTCACCCCTAGAGTGTCCAGATTATAGAACCAGCTACCCGCAGAAGGTTTTCCTTTTCCCCCAAATCAGTAAATATTTAAGTATATATATATATATATATATAATATATATATATATATATATATATATTATATGTATATATAATATATATATAATATACTGATATAAATATATATAATAATATATATATATATATATAGTATATGATGCATGTCGGTCATATAGGAAATCCCATGTAATTTTTAATGTAATTATTATTTTTATATACTAAATTATTTTTATAAAAATTTAGTTATTAGTTTATAAAAGCATACAAATCTACGTCCTTGGTAAGTCCTTATGATTTTTCGGTTTCACCGTTTGCGAGGTAGATGCTAATATATTTTAAAAAATTGTTACTTTATTATCGCCTCATATTTATAAACAACAATAAAAATACAAGGTTAGTTGTAAATTAACGTTGTCATTTTAAAACTAAAATCAAAAAATATACAGCGAAAAGATTAACCATGAGTTACACTACTGAAAAAAAAGTATTGATGATTAAATGGTAGCATAAAGGAAATAGTATCAGAATGTTTGCTGCTCAGTATCCACATAGACCGATACCCGGAAAATCAACAGTCGCAGTCGATAGGACTATCAAAAAATTTGAGACCAAAGGCACAGTAATAATAAACTGCAGATGTGAAGCAAGGGAATATCAAAGAGAAGAAAATGTAAGAGATGATAGAGTTTTATTGCACGTGGAAGAAAATAAAGGAAAGGTGAGAACAAGAAAACTTCAGGATATCATAGGAAAAGATCACTCAACAGCGCTCCGAATTTTGAAACGGCATAAATAATACTTTTCATACAAATATGAAAGACATCAAGAGATAAAGGATGGGGATGAAATGGGACGGCAGGAATTTTGCTTTAATACGATGGAAAGGGCAAAAATGGACAGTGCATTTTTAAAAAATATTTGTTTTACTGATGAATGCACATTAACGTTAAACAATGAACCCAATAATCAAAATTACCGATACTGGAGCAAAACAAACCAACACATATTTGTTGGGCGGGGATTTTTGGACAACGTATTATTGAACCATTTTTTTCTTAATCGAGATTTAAATGTAGAATACTATTTGGAACTACTCAAAAAACAAATTTTACCTACTTTAAATGATGACTCCAAGGAAAATCCGGAAGTTTGGTACCAAACGGATGGCTGCCCGGCACATAATATTCTGGCTGTTCGGAAATATTTACACTATGCTTTTAATGAAAATGTTATTG
This sequence comes from Listronotus oregonensis, assembly GCA_019359885.1. Classification (NCBI taxonomy): domain Eukaryota; kingdom Metazoa; phylum Arthropoda; class Insecta; order Coleoptera; family Curculionidae; genus Listronotus; species Listronotus oregonensis. Next base: position 47,117 of record JAHBCN010001202.1, on the reverse strand, counting down.
GCTTACATCACACCATAAATTGGCCAGCTAGGTCTTCTGATATTTCGCCAAATGACTTCTTCTCCTGGGGCCATTTAAGCAAGATATACAAGGATAAAAATTACACTAATCTAGACGAGTTAAAAAATGCTATTTCTGCATTATGTAATAAAATATAAATTTACCAGCTAGCCAATGTAGGAAGACAATTGTATGAACGTCTGGGTTATTGTCTAGCAGCCAATGGGAAAATATTTGATTTTTTTTATTATTTGCAATAGTATTAATAATTTATTAAAGTATGTAAATATTTTAAATGCCATAATTCTTGAGATTGGTTACTTTAGTTTAACCTAACTTAATTCGTCTGCATAAATACAACTTTTATCTTTTTGCTGTACAATCTTTTGATAATGATAAAGCACTAAATTTTAAAATGACAACGTTAATTGGTATTTTTAGTGTTATTCATAAATATAAGGCGATAATAAAATAACAATTTTTAAAAATATACAGGGTGATTTATTAGGATCCAAAAATAAACATAAAAGTCTATAAAAATATGGGTTCGCAAGGCCTTCGTTTCCGAAATACAGGCTGTTAAAGTTTTTCTTTAATTTTGCTATTTTTTAAATAAAAACTATGATAATGTTAATATTGGAGTAAAAATTGATATCCGGGGGTTTTTGGGCATAACGAATTTAAACCTAATCTTAGTACGGCTCTTACTTGCAGGGGGTGCCACCTACACTTCTTTTTACTATTTTGAACAATCACAACTTTTTCGTACGGCTCTGTATTACATTTTTAAGTAAATAATTGTTTTGTCATTTTCACATCAAAAAGGAATATCTGTTAAAAGTTGATATGAACAATTGTTTTCGAGATATTTGTATTTAAAAAAATTACGACGCATCTGATTTTATTATACTAAAATTTAAAAAAAATAAAACAAAATGTATAAATAAACAATATGTATTTTAATTTTCAATAAAATTATTGTTCTTAAATTATGTTTAGAAAAACATAAAAAAATAAAATAAAATTTAAAAAAACTTCAACACCCTGTCATAGTTGTATAGGGGAAGGGTGGGCAAGTCGACATACTAGAAGGAAAAATCGATTTATTTTGAAAAATATAAAAGGTATCATGAATTAAAAAGCGCCATAATACAAACTGAACATTCTTTTTTAATATTTATCAAGTGAAAAACAAAACCAGAATTCCATTTTAAAACTATAAATGTAAAATAAAAAAGAGTCAAAATGTCATCTTGCCCTACCCTACAGGGCAAGACGGCATATACGTGGATTTATACTTAAAATGATCAATTATCAAAACATAATTCACAAATGAAGTTCTTAGCCTTCATTGATAGTCCAGCACACTCTGCATGAGCCCACATATGACAAAGTTGGCAACGTAACCAGCCTTCTTGAGATTTGGATAGGCTATACAACTCATTGCAATAGAGGCATGCGCAATCATCGTCGTCATCCTCATAGTTTGATTCATTTTCATAGATTTTAACTGCCGCACTTCGTTCACTTTTTCTTAATTTTCCGGTTCTCTTTTCTTGACAATCTTTTTGAATATCTTTACCTCCACATTCTAAGGTACCATCAAACACATTTTTCTTCACTGAGTTTTGCTTTTTCTTTCTTACCTCTCTCGCTTTCTTAATATTCTCTTGTTCGCGAAGACTCTGGAGGTATGGACTCGTGGTAAGAACTTCTTGGTAACTATTGGCCTTCCTTCTTCTGGACTTTCTTGCATTTCCCTGAGGAAGAGGTGAAATTTGCAACAAAACGTTTGTGACGTTATTAGCTGAAGACTCTCCATGTTCATGTGGCTTTGTATTTACTGTTGTAGATGACTGCGGATCTTCTCCATTCAAATGTTCTGCTGCAGTGAAACATTCACCCGGATTAAGCGATTCAGTGTTTGCATTATCGGCCTCAAGTGGTACGTCAGTTACTGTGCTGGGCAAATACATGTGTTCTGGAAATATATCCGGGTCGAAAGGTGAGATCCCTGTTGCTTTAAATCCGCTTAAAGCTATCGCTGGTGTTGCTGTTTTATTGTAGGCGGAAGAAAAAAGTGACGCGACTTGATAAAGAGTGATGACACGACTTGGATTTTCCTTCAACCATTGAGTTGCTGCTGCATCGTAGTACTTACTTAGTGGTCCGAAAAAGCACACATCGAGAGGTTGGAGACGATGTGTGCAATGTGAAGGCAAGCAAAATAGCACCACTGAATTTTTTTTTGCAAGTTCCAATGCTTCTAAATTTTTATGGCTGACATGCCCGTCTAAAATTAGCAGGGCTTTGTTTTCGGTGTTCGGTCGAACATGTTTAATAAAGTGTTCCATCCACTTTACAAATAGTTCCCCGGTCATGTAACCTGATTCATTGTACAAACATAAAGTCCCAACGGGCGCTCCGTCGTATAATGTTGGATTGAATTTCTTCCGAGGAAAAATTATAGCAGGTGGAATATAAGTTCCCCCTGAACTCATGCACGCCACTACAGTTGAATGCACTCCCCTTTCCCCGCTGGTGATGGCACCCACTTGCTTCTTTCCTTTTAGCGCAAAAATTTTAGAAGTATTTTGTACAGTTGTCAACCCTGACTCATCCATGTTAAAAATCATACTTTTGTCGATTTCTTCATTATTTATTACGTTACGTAGATTTTCAAAAAAGGTCTTTACTTGGGGTTTTTGTTAAAACTTTCAGCGCGTCCATATTTGCCTCTGGCGCAAAGATATTTTGGATTCCTTAGTCGAAAAAGACGTAGCCAACCTTTGCCGCAATTTTTTCGTGTTATTGAATTGATTTTAACCATTCTCACTCAAGTTCATATGCCAAAATGGGACATCTATGGTCGTTGCCAAAAAATCTGGCTTCCATTAGCTTTTTTTCCCCAGAGCCTTTCTAGTTCTCGATTTAAGGTTGTTTCATGTCTGCCAAACTTTCTTGTCCAACTGCTATTTTTTCGATTAATGGCACGGCGGGAATGTTGTCGGGAACAAATGTTGCTAACCAACCCATGCGCTTTTCTGTACAGCCGCAACTCGCCCGTTCTTCTCTTCCATGCCCCCTTTTTTTTTTTTTGTAATTGGAAACCATCTGTAAATTAAAAACATCAGTTGGTTTTAGGTCATGAGGGTAACGGATCATGGGGGGTAAGGGATAACCCCCCAGCAGGTCCCACCATAATTTAAATGAATAGAAAACACTGGTAAAAATACTTAATAGTTTAAAAAAAAATAACAAAAAAATATAAGGACCCATGTTTTTACTTCTATATTAATAGTAATCCCAAAACATTAGGAGAATTTTATTTTAAAGGAGTTTTGGGTAAAAGTTTCCCTTTTTTCCCTCCCCAGAAACATTTCATAGATGGTCCTTGAGAGGGCAAGATGAAAGTATATTTCTTTGCCCGTTGGGGGTTGATCAAAATGCAAAGGGGTTAAAATATAACCAAAAACAGTTGCAATACAAAGTAAAGCTTAGGAACACCCTTTTTATCTCAAAAAAATACTGACGAAATATTAGCATAAATATATGACAAACATATGGTACTTACATTGGATCAAAATGCAACAATGACACAAAAACGCAAATATTTTTTTAAACACGGAGCCCACACCCAAACTTCAAACGATTATCGGAGGAGTCGATTGTAACGAGCGTTGAACGAACCTAGGGACAGCTGGGGGGGCAATGTGTCGTCTTGCCCGGCTAGTCGACTTGCCCACCTTTCCCCTACTTAAACATGACCCTGTATTTTGGAAACAAGGCCTTCGGACCCATATTTGTATAGACTTTTATGTTTATTTTTGGATTCTGACTACGTACCTAAAGTATTGACATTTTCTGATGAATCACCCTGTATTAGAATCTAACTTGCAAACGGTGTAACCGAAAAATCTAAAGTTTTTACCATGGACGTAGATTTGCATGATCTTCAATAAACTTTAATGGAATTAATAAATCAGGAAAGCCAATAATTGACCCTTTTAAAAATTACATTATTTACAATGTATTATTTAAAACTTACTTGAACCTATTACACCATATACTGGAATACAAGAGAAAAAGTGTGGTAAGTAAACAACCAGCACTATAGTTTATTCCTTGGAAATGTTTCCAACGGCCGGACAGGATAGAAGGACTTAATAAACCGGAACCTAGGCAAAGTAGTATATCGAAGGTGTTTGAACCAATAGAACTGCTAATACCCATGGATCCATGTCCTGAAATCATATCAAATCAATTTTCCATTTTTAGAATTTAATCTTAAGCGAGCATATTGCATCTACCCACTTTTATTTTATTATTAACAATCAACGGGAATTTTTAAGCAACTTTTAATAATAACTTATAACATTTTTTAAAAGTGGTACACATTTTTTTAACCTAATTATTTGACAAGGGAGGATCTTATCAATATCGATCTAGAGCAATGTTTCCCAACCTTTATTTTGCCGAGCCTACCCGAACCAAAAAAAAAAATTTTTATGCGCCCCTTAATCAAGTTTTAACAAAAATAAGAAACACATTTTTTTATATTAACTAAATTATTTATTTAAATTTCAAATAGGTACAATACAGATACAATATATTTATTTATTATGGATTTTTAATGAAAAATTAGGTTCACTTTTAATTATTAATTACTTTTACATTTACATTTCTTAGTTTTCTTTTAATTAGAGATATTATCTCATAATTATTTTTTATTTGTTTAAATTATATTTTGTTTAGTTTTTATTTAAACTAGAGCTGAAAAACCTGTCTCGCATAAATAAGTGGACGAAAATGGAATAGGTATTTTCAAAGCAAGAGAAGCAATTTTCGGATTAACAAGGAATTGTTTAATCCAAAATTTCTCTAATGTCAAGAGAAGAAAGTCGTCTTTTATGGTCGAGTCAGCCTTTATTTCTAGAAATTCTTTCTAAACTGCTTTAGGTAATTGTAAGACATCTACAACAAATGGGTTTCTGGTCATGTGCCATCTTGGTGACTCGAAATTAACATCTCGATAGTATCGATGAAATTCGTTTTTCAACGCTCGTAAATAAGTTTCTATTACAGATTTTAAATATTTATTCAGTTTTTAATTATTAATTGCTTCGGATAGCCGTAAAAAAGAAATACATTTTTATCAGATACCTTATTTTTTCAAATATATCAGCCATTGTAATTTTTCATTTTTAAATAGTTGCATAAAATTATTATTTTCTTTGAATTTAAGAAAGAGGACGACCTCTTCTCTTAATTCATAAAGGCGAGCTAACATGTTGCCTTTTGATAACCAGCGCACTTCTATGTGGAATAGGAGGACCTTGTGATCAGATTTTTATATTACTTAACAGACTTGAAACGAAACTTGATTTTTTTTGTGAACCAACTATTGACAGAAGCGAGTACGGTACGCAATTGTTTTATATAAGTGAAAGATGAATTCAAGCGGGAAGGTGGGGCGGGGTCGCGCATCACACGTAGTGTTGTGACTTGTCGAAACTTGTATAGCAGCGATTGAATGGCAATTCGGAACAGTTAATTTACCCCAAGCGTTAAATATATTTTTTTCGGAAATGCAACCGTACCTATTGAGCCCCCCTGACATTTCTCTGCGCCCCCCTGGTTAAGAAGTCCTGATCTAGAGTAAGATATTAAAAAAATATGAAACTCCATAATTTGTTGCAAAAACTGGATTTAACACATAAATAGAAAATTTGCGGTCATATTGACCTTGGCTTTACCAAATTTGACAGAACAAGTAGATTACTGAACCCCAGGGTCATACTAACTCTTTAGGCTGTTTGGGCTACAGCCCAGGGGCGCCGTAACTCAAAGGCCGCCACAAACATAAAGATGAGGTATTTTTAAACCACGGCTGACAATTGAGTAAACGGAGGTTTCTAAAGATTTCTGCAAATAGCTGCATTTTTTAACAGGGATTTAATTTAAATTCTTAAAAAAATGCCTTAAAATAAAATATTAATTTTTAAAAAGAATTTATTTAACGATTTTAAAAATTTAAAACGAGATTTTAAGGTCATTTAAAAGTCAAAATAGTGATATTTTTGAAAGCGGTCCTGGTACAACTTCTCGAGCGACCTATTAACTTGATGGGTATCTGTGTAGCTCTTGAGAACTTTTTGGACATTAGGAAAAAGCTCTGTATCTCGCCCAGGACCAGTCCAGGACCAGCCCAGGGGCGTTCCAACTGGCAAATTTCGATTTCCCTGCCAATACGTTGAATTTTGATGATGCATTTGCTGTAATTTAATGACGGTCGACCCGGCACTAATAGTAAAGCTATATAAAGCTTAACTATTAGTACAATAAAATTACCAATAACTGTTTTTCGATGTACTTTCTAACCCTGTTGAAATGTTCTACTTGGATTGGAACGCATACCCGTCTTCAAAATTCGTAGCCCTTGGGTCGGCTCTGGCAGCACAGGCAGCATTACCTCGATGTTCAAGCAAGGTTCTAGGGTCAATCAATGCAGTACTGTGTCGACCGTCATTAACTGCAAATGCATCGTCAAAATTAAACATCTTGGCGGGAAAATCGAAATTGGCGAGTTCGAACCCCCCGGGGCCACTTTCTCTACCCTGGGCCAGCTCTGGGCAGTACACGTAGCTTAGCTTAATGTTCACGCAAAGTTCTAGGGTTACTTGTGTCAGTGCCAGGTCGACCTTCATTAACTCACAGCAAATGCATCGTCAAAATTTTACGTCTTGGCAGAAAAATAAAAATTTGCCAGTTAGAACGTCCATGGGGCCTTTCGCCCCTCTAGGCCGGCCCTGGGCTGGTGCTGGGCGTGATTCAGAGCTTTTTTCTAATGTCTAAAAAGTACTCAAGAGCTACAGAGGTACCCATCAAGTAAGTAGGTCGCTCGAGAAGTTGTACTAGAGATGCTTTCAAAAATATCATTATTTTGACCTCTAAATGACCTTGAAATCTCGATTTTTTTACGTAATAAGGAAAAACTGACCCCGGATTCGGATTCAGGGCGCCGAAATATATAGGAATACCATGATTCGGTCAAATAGTCAGAACCTTTTTTTTGGAAACCTGTGTAATGAATGAATTTGCTCTAACTAAAGGGAGGAATTTATTATTTAATACATCAATTTAATTTATGATAATAATAATTATAATAAGTATATGTAGATGTTTTTTTTTTGTTAAAAGTTTTTTCTAATGTTTATTACGATATTTTTATTATTATAAATTATTTTAATTTTATTTTTGTTATGTATTATATTGTAGTGCAAATAAAATTGAATATATTTCTATTTCTTTTTTATTTCTTATCATAAAAAATTATTAGGGATTTCCATTCCTATTCTTGTTATCCTTAAGCTACTTGTATTTTAACTAAAAATAAAATGTAGGTTATCGGAAACTTTATTATACAAAATAATTTTATTTATAACTGCAATAAAATGTTAAAAGATCATAATTAAAAATTTTAATGCCTAGGTTCTAGGGCGCTAATTGGTTTATAGCCCAGGGCGCCAAAATTGATAAGAACGGCCCTGCTGAACCCACTTCTAAGAAAGATTTGGTTTAATTGGAATTTCGGATTCTTTTATTTTTTTTTTCGTATAAACGCTTTTAACAAATTATTTTTTTATTTTTAAAATTTTCTGCAAGATTTGGCCTAACGTTAAAACTTTTGTAAGTAAACATTTTCCTATTTTATCTAACAATTATGATCAGCCACTAAAAAGTAAAAATTTAATAACATTTTAATATTTTCCTTTTAAAACGTTTATTGAGTATGGCTTAGGTAGGGCACTTATTACTGCAAATAATGCTTCTTTTATTAATTTAAGGCTATACATAGATTTATTATTATAATGTTTCTAGTGTGCAAGTATTAAAAAAAACTAGAATTGGTTCCATTTTAACCAGAATGAAAAAAGAAAGGTTGTATGTGCTTAAGCATAAGCAACCCCACACACAGTCTTAGCCAGTAATTAATAATTTAAAAAAAAACATAGTGGCTAGGGATCTATCCAAAAGATAAATAAGGAATAAAGTTTGTACAAAAATTTGTACTTTATTTAGAACTTCCTCAAATTGTGGAACTTTTGAAAAGCTTAGTAAGTATTAAGTAAAAACATGTTTTTTTATTTTAGTGCACCTCTATAAATACCATTTAAATAAAACGTATCTTACCTTGATTTGTAACTAAAACACTAGAAACTGCTTCCGGTACACTAGTTCCAGCCGCCAAAAATGTTAACCCCATCACAGAATCTGGTATTTCCAAAGTATCACCTAGGCACAAAATAAATGTAAGTAATAGTTTAAGAACCACCCAAAAATTTTCAAATTCTCCTTGTTTTTCTGCATCGAGTAAAATTTATCATATCAAAAATACTTCTGTAAAATAAGGACCAAGTTCCTATCCAGAAAACTCGGCCTCCTAAAGTACTGAGATCTAAAATTATACCAAGTTCTTTTTTGACTCGGCAAGCTTTGTGCTGATCTGTCTGTATAAATTAATGCCCTTTTTTATTAACACAGACAGATCACGAAAAAAAATGTCAAGTCAAAAAAGAACTTGGTCCAATTCTAGATCTCAGTACTTTAAGATGCCTACCTTTTTGAATAAGAACTTGGTCTTTATTTTACATAAGTGTTCTTGGTATGATTTGTTGTATGGAATAAAACTAGGGGTGTGCGAATATTCAAATTTGGGAATTATTCGAAGCGAATCAAATACGAATTATTTGATTCAAATCTCAAATCGAATATTCGAATAATTAAACCAGTTTGAATTATTCAAACTATTCGACTTATTCGAATAGTTCGAACTATTCGAATAGTTTGATCTATTCGAATATATTAAACTATTTGAATGATTCGAATCTTTTTAATAATTGGAATTAAAAACTTTTTTTCTGATTATTTAGAAATATGAATTTATTTTGGCGGCAATTTTAAAAGGTTTGTGATTATTTGAAATTCCCAGTGTATTTGAATGCAACTCATATAATATTGAATCCACAATTTTGAAAAGTTGTTGTGGTAGTTACTTATAACATACTGAAATATATTAAATTAGTTTTGCTATTTTTTTTTCTTTCATTATTAATCTTTAAGATTAGTCTTAGTTAGTTATTTTATTTATTAAAGACGTAATTTTAAATCGAAGGTTTAAGCATTGTGCTCGCATTATTATTTTTAAATAGTTACTACGACTTTTATAATTAGCTTATACAATTAATTATTTTAAAAAATACTAAATTTAAATTGTTCGAACTATTCGAATTATTCGAATAGTTCGAATTATTTGAATAGTTCGAATTATTCGATAGTTCGAATTATTCGATAGTTCGAATTATTCGAAGAGTTCGAATTATTCGAATCAATCGAATAGTTCGAACTATTCAAATAGATTAAACTATTCGAATAGCTCGAATATTCGATTCGAAATTCGAATCGCATATATAGCTATTCGATTCGACAACTATTCGCACAACCCAAAAAAACCCTACCTGCATTTTAAATTCTAAGACAATTATAACCTCAGAAACTCAGGTTTAATCAGATTGCAAACTTCTAAAATACCTCCTAAATATACAATATCATACCCAGTTGTAGGGCGTTTCGAGTAAAAATGTAAGATTTACAAAATTTTTTGCTTGTGTACTAAAACCTACTCACATACCAAATTTTAAGTACTACTTTCTCGAAAAGTGCCCCATAATTTTGTATAAGACAGTGGGTGAGTTAGTCAGTCAATCAGTGGTAAAATGGGCGATTTTCAAAATCAAATATCTTAGAATTCACTTGATATAACTTTTTTGATAATACTTATGTGAATTTACGTACCAAATCTACTACTCAGTACTTTCTTAGTTTTGGCATTTTGAAATGGTCTTATGCAATAGAAATTTACGTTACAAGGCCGGGAAATGGTCTATTAAAGTACAAATGTAGATGTTTACAGAAAAGGCGACGGTAGAGCCGAGTCCGGAATTTCTAGACGAGTACTGTAATGACATTTTACGGCCGTGTATCGTACAACGTTTTATTTTATACTGTTTTATCTTTTTACGAAATTAAAGTGTGAATAATGCCCAAAGGTTTTGCCGTTAGGCCGGCTCGATTTTGGGTTTAAATTGACGTTTTGCCAACACGGGGTTGGCATCTTCGAGAAACTTCCTGGTTGTATGCGAATTGGTGCGAGGTCGTAGCTCGTTTATACGTTGGGAAGGCAGTGGGGGGGCTTCGGTTACTTTTGGTTCAATCGTTCCGGTCGGTTTGTTGTAAAGGGTGCAATTTAGTACCCTTAATTGCACCCTTTACGAACAAAACCGACCGGAACCGAAAGTAAACGAAGCCCCGCCCACTGCCTCCCCAACGTATAAACGAGCTACGACCGCGCAAAGCCCAGTAGTTCGCATACTGTCAATCAGAAAGCAACTTCTGAAGATGCCAACCGCTCTTGTTGGCGAAACGTCAAGTCAACCAGACAATCCATGCCGGCCTAACTGCCCAAAAACCCTTGAAACATTAGACAATGGCCGTGAAAGCCTTTCACAGTAAAGTGTGAATATTCGGATAATATGAAGGTGTCATTGTTAAATAGGTAATTTAAAGGGAAACGTAGTTAATAATAAGATTGAAATAAAAATATTATATTATATATATATATATATATATATATATATATATATATATATATATATATATATATATATATATATATATATCCCCGTGTTAGTAACAATCTAAATTTCAGTTTCAGTCCGGTTAAGTTACTTTACTGGTCTAGTGATGTAACGTATCATTTCCCGAAGTCAAACTGACAAAGTAATGTAGTATATTAAGGTACAGTATAAAAAAAATTACATTTATTGTTTTTTTTTTCGCTTACCAACTACATCTATTTTAGCAAACTTTGCAAGTCAGTCATTACCTATTACTGTTATTAGCCAAGCAACAATATAGGATATTGTTCCGATCCAAAATACACACATTATAAAAGTTATTGGACACATCCTTGGGTGGTTTCTTGGATTTGGAGTGGTAACATATAAAGTAAACGATATGGGCCATGTAAGAATCCACCAGCATTTGGCTTTTTTAGTGTCTTGGCCTGGCCATTCCCAAATATTTGTTGATTCTTCTGTAAAAATAAAAACTGTTATATGGTACAATCACAAAGTAGATTCTTAAGCCGCGTATTCACTTAGCGAACGTATACGGCCGCATGGCAACGAACGTATACGTTCGGTTAGTGTGGACGTGAATAATTTTACCGACGAACGCATGCTTTTGATTGCGGAAAGGTTCGCTCGCTTGTCGGTACATCAAAGGACATTCGCTGCACGCAGTTTTGGGATGTGTACGTACATGAATAAAATAGGAATGAAAATGAATTGTCGAAACGAAGGCGAACAACCCTGCACGCATATGTTTGTTCAATGAGCTGTTAGGTTAACTGGAGAAAGAATCGAAGCCTGGCATCATAAACGCACATTCTAAGGTTCTGCCTAGCGCTGAATGAAACCTCTGTACTCAAACAATAAAATCCACCAAAACCCGGGAAAATGGTTACTACAGATACTATTTTGTCGTAAAGCGTGGCTGCCAAGTATCTTTCTGTTTCATTTACTTGATAGTATATTATAATTAAATTTTACTTAATTTATTCTTAAAATTAAGCTCTACTATTGTATTTTAAACTGTGAATAATATTTGTTATATTTATTACTATAAAGTATTACACAGAAAAGTAATGATGTCAAAATACTCTTTTGTTTTTGGACAGCTATTAATAAAGGCGCGACAACGTAACAACAGTGCATTTTTCGTAAAGGCGTACTTCGGCCAACGACTAATAGTCGTTGTACTTCGGCCACCTTCGGCTTCGCTCGACAGATGACACGTTCAATATGGCGTTTTAGTATAAATGTTTCTTGTTGTTTTTGGGTTATTTTTGTGACAATTGTTTAAATGTTAGTTTTGTGTAAGTACTTTTAATACATTAAAATGGTAGGGCAGTGCCAAGTGTGTAAAGTGACGGATATGATGCCTGGATTATCATTTCACAAGAAAAGTACAAACTATGCTTGTACCATTTTATCGTCAATAATAAACACAAACCATGTTGGCCGCAGCTCTCGATTGCGTTTATGAATGAAATGCTTTCTCTATCTATGATGTCAGCTCATTGTGTTTGTTAAATGTGGACATCAGACCGCATGTCAAACAAAATGTACGCACATTTACAGCGTATACATTCATTGCCGTGTGGCTTTATACGTTCGCTAAGTGAATACGCGGCTTAAGGATCTTAGTGCGACAATAAATTAGTTTGTAAAATATAGACATAATCTACTGTTTAGCAATATTAGTCCGGGAGGCCACCGCAAAAAAAGCAAGCCAATAAGAGATACGCATTTTTTTATATTTCTATGAACTATAGTTAATTCAAAGCCGCTTTGCTGCCTCAGCTCAGCGGGGCGGGTTCAAAATGCATTTTTTTTTACCTAAACAATCTTGAAAAATCGTTTTTTTATATAACTCGAAAACTATTAATTTTAGGAAAAAAGGACAAATAATCAAAATTAATGGTCTAATAAAACTACGTCACTTTTTTATATAAAATTTTTGTGGCCCTTTTAGTTTTTAAGATTTTAATGATTTAAACTTAAAATAAAAACGCAACAATCTCCATGTCTGTTTATTGAATAAATCAAACTAATACACATGTGCCTCGAGGCAATGGGGATAACGTGATGGCACGGATTTTTTTGATCCAATAACTGTACCCATTCCGGTCCACTTGAAACTTTGACAAAAAGAAAATTTAAACTCTTGTGTTTTAATTTTCTTTTAGATAAAATTTCAAGTGGATCGAAATGGGTACAGTTACTGGATTAAAAAAAAATAAATAAAATATCCGTGCCACCACGTTATCCCCCATTACCTCGAGGTACATGTGTATTAGTTTGTTTCATTCAATGAATAGACATTTTGAATCAATTTTTAGATGGCTTGTGGTTGGCATACTTATTGGTACAAAAAAAAATAATATGAGCGAAAGTTTTAATGGCCAAAATCACGTTTTTGTTTATATCTTCTTTATTACTTATTTAATTAAAAATGTGTATATAACCCTTTTTATAGAGCTTATTATAAAGCATATTTTTTGTTTAATACATTTTTTGTAACTCTTTTAGTTTTTGAGATATTTGCGTTTTATTTTAAATTTAAATCGTTAATATCTCAAAAAACTAAGAAGCAACAAAAAAGTATTTAAAAAAATTACGTAGTTTTATTAGACCATTAATTTTAATTATATATATTTTCTAAAATCAATAGTTTTTCTAAAATCAATTGATTTTTGAGTTATATCAAAATAAAAATAGTTTTTGAGTTATATCAAAATAACCGATTTTTCACCATTTTTTTTAGGTAAAAAAATGCACTTTGAACCCGCTGAGCTGAGGCAGCAGTGCGGCTTTGCATTGACTCTAGTTCATAGTAATATAAAAAAATTCATTCGTATCTCTTATTGGCTTGCTTTTTTGCGGTGGCCTCCCGGACTATATGTTTTGGGCCAATTTCCAAAATTGTCAATTCTTTTTAATGAAATTAAACCGCAAAATTATTAACTAAGAACAACTGTTACTTTCGGCATGATTTTTCTTTATAGGTTATTTTTTGTAGAACATGGAGGTCCTTTAATTTAAGGAGTTAAAACAAATTATGTTAAAAGCTATATTTTCTTGGCCTTCATTTTTAAATTGCTATTTTGCAACCAAAATTTTGCGATGTTTAACCAATTTTATCTTACCCTACAACCAATAGTTACAAAGCTATGAGCAATTAAAATAAAACCAAAAATAGGTTTTTTATTTTCTTTTTAATATTTTGTTTATTTAACACCCGACCTTTCTGAGAGGGCGCTTATCTCGATTCTTATTATACACATTTTGGCCTAGGTTAAGTAAGTAAAATTAAGGCAATATTTGAGTCTTTAACCAATGAGATATTTTAAATTACAGACATTTTTAAGAGTTAATTAAATCAAATTATTTTTTAGGTGTTCGTTAACCCGGCAGTTACGTAAACACTTATTTAAAACAACAATTGATATCCAATAATTAATAATTAATATCAAGTCTATTTATATGTTCTTATCAGGTTTTGCACTTATATAGTTACTTAATAACGCCACGTGACGCCTACGTTGCAAAAATTATATTTATTAAATACACAAAATAATTAAATATTTAAAAATAAAAAAAAACATTAAACAAAAAATAGAAATTTTTCTGCGTCTAGTGTTAGTTTTGTTGGTAGCTAATGATACAAAAATCTTTTGCATAAAACAAGAAATCCTTTTTTAATTTGATTCGTAATTAATGAGAACGACAGAAACACGACGATGTCATAGCAAAGGGATTAAATATCCTAATGAGTTTATTGTATTTTTTATGCCGAAACATTTCTTCATTAATCACGGCTACCTCTCTCGATGTGTTTGTTGCCGCGCATAGTTGATACCAAACCGGAAACGCGCACTGCCGCGGTCGAATTTTGTCGGTTTTTCAGTCGCGGCAAAGAATATTCGTTGTTATTGAAGCGCGAAGACGTGTTTGGTGGCGCCTAAAAAAAATATATATTTTTTTAATCGTTGGGTTTCATTTAATAAAAAAATAGAAATATACAATTAGTTTTTATTATAACAATATAAAAACAAATACAAAAAACTTTTATCAGTACAAACAAAAAACAAACGTGACATTTTTTAAATGAGAAAATATAATGGCCCAATAAAAAGTAAAAACGTATCTAAGGTAATTTTTTTGTGAGTGGCTTAGTTTTACGAGTCGTCTAAATTCTGACTTCAGCAACATAGGACAGTGATAGGATTGCTTCCGAGAAACCTCCAAACCGTCCAAACATGCTAATTTTTCAAATGTTGCAAAATTTATACCTAACAGTTTGATTCTAACATAATTTGCCAAGATTTTTATGAAAAGAACAAAAAGTATTTACAAAAATTATGATAGGTATACCGAGTCCTCCACGTCAAACATGCCGAAAAAACATATAGGTTTAACGTCATCACTAAAAAGCTAATTTTTTGAATATTGTTTAAAAAATATATTTTTTTAATTATTTACAGTGTTGTCCTATAAATCGGTCAATGGGATTTTCTAGTTCTACAACCTAAATATGCCAGTTTCAGAGGTGCTACTGTACTCATTACTAACAACTTGAATTTTGTTTCTTTTTATGGAAATACCATTTAAATTACAATAAAACATTTGTCCTACAATTAAAAGGATAGATATTAATAAAAAATCAAATAAAAAAGCTTGAAAATTGTAGGCTTGGGTTAAAATTTTACGATATTAATTTTTTTGAAAAAATAAATGATTAGGAAACAGTTTACCATTTTCTCCATATTTTTCATACGTTATTGTATTCTTCGATTGAAATTAATTAAAATTTTATAAAAAAAGATTTACCTAGTGACTTTAAAGGTATTCAATTATAGTTTTTCTTTGATAATATTAATTTTTACAATAGTTCCTTATAGTTTATTAAAATTTTCAATTTTTTATTAGCCAAAAGACAAGTTAAAAGTGAAATCGAAAATCAAAATACAGATGATCATAATACCAAAGAAAGTGATGATGATTCTGATGTAGAAAGTGATAAAGAATAATTATTATATTCAGACATTTTTCTTTACTTTTTAAAAATATATATATTAAATTAAAATAATTACTTATTTCAGAAAAAAATATCTAGTAAAATCAAAAGGATCATTAATTTCGGTTTTCCAGGAATATTTAAAGTTGACTACAATTACGATTTTTTAACATTTTCTTATTACAAAAAAATATAATTTTTTTTATTTTTAATTTTGATTTAATTTTTTTTAAGATATTAATTTTTAAAAGGCAGTTAAAGTTATAAATTATCGACAATAATCATTTTTATTTTTATTAGTCTAATCTTACTAAGAAAATATTGCACGCATTAAGATGAAAATTGGTGTACGAATCTCTTGTAACATGACGAAGGGCAAGTAGGTATGTGAATTTTTCCAAAAATTTTGAAAAAAATTTTCGACAAGAGGGAAAATTTTTCGAAAAATTTTGGGGAATAAGCACTTCCTCAATGTTTCAAAGAATTGGTCAACCAATTTTGGACCTATGTTATTTAAGATTAAATGAGTAAAATCCAAAAAAAATTAACGTTACCTGCCTCTTAAAGAAAAACCTGTGTATCCAATTTTCCGACTATCCACCTAATAATTTGTCAAATATATGTATAGATTCTGATTCACGAGAAATTTTATATCGATTACGCGTTGCCCAATCTTTATTTCGTTGTCAAAATATCAAACTATTTTATAAAATCCAATCACTCCCATAGAAAAAAATCCTTAGAAAAGTTGTAGGACTAGCTCTGCCTATCACTTTTTTGTAGGAGAGGTCATTTCTTCTTCATGCAATATACTTACCTACCATCTGCTGTTTTTGTCCTACAGTTTTAATAAGTACAGTAGCACCCTGAAACTGGCATATTTAGGTTGTAGAACTAGAATATACCATTGATCGATTTTTGGGACAATACTGTTAATAATTTAAAAAATATATTTTTTAAACAATCTTCAAAAAATTATCTTGTTAGTGATGACGTTACAAAATGATATGTTTTTTCGGCATGTTTGACGTGGAGGACTCGGTATACCTATTATAAATTTTGTAGACAATCATTTTTCTTTCTTTTCATAAAAATCCTATTAAAATATTTTAGAATCAAGCTGTTAGGTTCAAATTTTGCAACACCTGGAAAATCGTCATGTTTACAGGTTTCTCCAAATCAGTCCTATTACGGTCCAATGTTGCTGCAGTCAGACTTTGGGCGACTCGTCGAAAAGAAGCCACTCACAAAATTTCAGCTTGTTATAAATCATAAAAAAAAAGCCCGCGGGGTCTCGGTCTATAAAACTTGTGAAGATAAATAGCAATAATTCATAAACAATTTACTTTTTGTGCCTTTCGTTTTCAAAATATTTTTTTTATTTATTTCGTCTAATATAAAGGACTCTAGAGAAATAATAGATACATGTGACGTGTTCTTATAACTCATAGTCGACCTTATTAAATTCTTTATTAGTTTATATTTTAAAAGCGTTTTATGTTAAATAAAAAATAAATACCAAATTCAAAAAAATCAACTTTCAATGCAAACATTATTACATTGAATTTAAATTTAATTAGTTAGCTGTAATTCTTATATTTTTGCTTCTTTAACATTAAGAAAGTTTTTATCGCTATATAATAAAACAATGAGTATTGTGATCGCGACTTTCAAAAAGCGCCATTAAAATTTTATTTTACACTAGAAATTGTTTTTCGCATTTGGCACAGAGATACCCTTCCTTATATACAGGGTGATTCATGAGGAAATGTCAATACTTCAGGTACGTAGTCAGGGTCCAAAAATAAACATAAAAGTCGATACAAATATGGGTCATACAGGGTGTTAAAGTTTTTATTTTTTTTTTTTATTTTAAATAAAATCTAAGATAATGTAAATATTCAAGCAAAAATTGGTATCCGGGGGTTTTTTGGTATGACAGATTCGAATCTAATCTTGGTACGGCTCTTACTTGTAGGGGGCGCCACCTACACGTCTTTTTACCATTTTGACAAATCACAACTTTTTGGTACGGCCCTGTATTACGTTTTAAGGTAAATTAGTTAATTGTTTTGTCATTTTTACGTCAAAAACGTATACCTGTTAAAAGTTGATATGAGCAACTGTTTTCGAGATATTTCGATTTAAAAAAATTATGACGCATCTGATTTTATTATAGCAAAATTTAATAAAAATAAAACAAAATGTATAATTAAACAATATGTATTTTAATTTTCAATAAAAGTATTGTTCTTAAATTAGGTTCAGTAAAACAAAAGCTAGGTTTAATAATTTTCATCAAATACAGATTAAGTGCCTATGCATGTACTTTAACACCCTCAATATCGGAAAGGAAGATCTTGAGGACCCATATTTGTATAGACTTTTGTGTTTATTTTTGGACCCTGACTACGTATCTGAAGTATTGACATTTCCTCATGAATCACCCTGTATAAAATATGTTTGATTTATAACTATCCATTACTGTAACTAGTTGATTGTATTTAAATAAAACATAAAATGTTTTATACACGATTAAACAGACGGTGCTAAGGCAATTTTGCAAAAATGGTTTTTGTTTAATAATTTAAAGTTAAAATAAATTTAAGTTTAATAAAGGTTTTTGCTTTTAAAGACTTAATTAAATTATTATGCATATGGATGGCATAGAGTAAACCACACTTTTTATGGCCTATGTACTCGATTCTCCAATATCTTTCTTGTCATTGTAACTTTTCTTTCACTTATGACTATGAGAAAAGTATTGTAATTATAAAAACTTAAGGAAAGTTGGCAATTTATTGTTTTTAAACGATATGATTCAAAGGGATGAAGTGAGAGGGTAAAAGTTGTTATTTAATGTGATAATATAATATTTTTTTCTATTTATTATCAAAATGCTTTATCAATAATTTGGTGTCCAGGCCTATAGGGGTTGTAAAAACGAAGCTAAAAAGGGGTTTAAAAGCAAAGCAATATAATAATAATATGTATAATTATCTTTTTCAAAGTTGTTGTAGTCAAGAAATTTTAAAACCATATTATTTGAAGTTGTTTTTTTTACATTTATGTGTGTAATAGTGTGTTTTGTATTAGCGAAGCTAAATTTTAGCAAAAATATCTTTTACTTCTTTTTTTTCAAGCACGAGTTATAGTATAAAGTGGGTAATATTAGGCAAATCCTGTATTTACACTGCACAAAAATTAATACGGATATTGACGGGCGCCAAAAACTTGTGTACTATATGTTATAAGGTATTAGTGATTTGTGCTCTGCCGGAAAAGGTATATGCCTGTATAATGTACAACATTTTGCATGCCGAGTTTAAAGATAGTTCCCTTTTTATAAAAAAAATTAACCGTTATAGTAAGACGTTTCTCTTTGAAAATCCTCTTTATAACGTAAATGAGACTTTAAGTACCCACTAAGCAAAGAACATCTTGAGCACGTTTTGTAACGTTATTTAAAAGTAACTGTGATAACGTTTAATTTTAAACGTAATTTTGTCATGTCTGTTTCGTTAAAAGTTAACATATCGACCCTGTTTGCTTAAATGTACCCCGCACAGAGATTGTTACATTTTTTAACAACGATGCCAAGTTTACAAAGAAAGATTTATTCACTTTAGAATTAGAACATAACCTTACTATATTTTAAAAACAATTGTATTTTGTGTTATAAATTTAAAGTTTTTTCTTGTTATATTTAAAAGGAAATATGGATCGGAAAGTATGTATATTACACCATTTTGTACTACACTTTAGTTTTATGTATGTAGGTATATAAATAAACTGACCAAAAATCCCAATTTTAAAGGTCAGGTTTTTAAGCCTAAGTCACAGCCCTACTTCACTTAACAAGCCGGAACAAGGAAATCTGGCAACAGCGTTCATATATAGATCGACACGTTTGCTGTTGTTTTGTCATATGATTTACGTTTAATGACCTGTTGCTCTGATGTGTTTTTGTAAATAAATCAGCTTTTTTAAAAAGAAAATATTGTTAAGATAAAGAAAAAACCTGTAAAAGGTCTTACTGTGTGAGATTTGTGAGTGACCGGGACAGTTTTTCCGCAGACATTGCGTAAAAACAAAAATATCCGCGGGTGAAAAGTGCCGGTGTTATAAAGTGCTTAAAGTAAATGGCAAAAATAAACCTGACATTTTGTGGTGGTTGTTTTAAAAAATAATTAAAATTGAAAGTGTGTTTTAATGATTCGTGTTTGGCTTTGATTTTGTAGGTTTTTTTTTAGTTATTTTTTAAAAACAGTAACAAATATTAGCATTGGAAATTACCGTAAGTAGTTAGGTATCCGAACATTTTGGAATTTTGTCGTTCTTTTGGTTTTTGTTATTGCGTTGCATAGGTACCTGGCTGCCTGCTTATTAGATACTATTTAGTTACTGTTATTATTATTATTTTTCTATTACTAAAAATGTAATTTCATTGACCCAAAAAAATGGGTTTCAAGTTCTAGATATCATAACTGACAACCAGAAATAACATCCATGTTTTCTAATATAACAAGCAAAAATTTAACTTCTTTCCCCAACCCTGATCTACCAGAAAGCAAAATATTTACTAGCTTTGATTTTGTGCATTTATTAAAAACATAATTAATAACTGGCGAAATTTAAAAAAACTTAGATAAAACCTTTGTTTATCCAGATTTTGATCATTTTGATGTGATTAGACATGCAAAATATAATGACGTTAAGAGTATGTATGAGCAGGAGAAGGATCTCGTTGTAAAAAAATCTTTTAAACTTAACCATAAAACAGTTTATCCCAACAATTTTTTAAACGTCAAAAGTTTTTATTGCGGATAATATATGTAATTTTTCAACAATCGCAGCTTTAAATGACTTTGGTTTTAAAAGACACAGCATCTTTTCTTGAAGTTATCAGACATTGGTGGGATATTGTCAGTAATACTAGTACTTTAGGGGTAAAGTAAAAAGAAACGAGTTTGCGATCACATCTCTAAAATTGATCATTTCTCTGTTAATTTTTTAAGAAAATTTGTTACCTGGGGGTTAAGCTTGGCATAAACTTGAAAACAATAATGGTCCCTTACAAACGACACCTATTCTGCACTTTGCCATAGTTATCTGTTTTTCTAGAAATAATTACTATTCATTTTCAAAATTTGATTTGTCATATATTTTACCAGGTAAATTTACTACTGAAAAGTTGAAAAAGATTTGGTAAATACAGACTTCTGGCAGGTTTTTAATTAATGTTAGCTTTGATGATATTTTTAATCTGAAAAAAATTAGACCAAACATATATTTAAAGCGCTGAGGATGGTAATTTTCTTTAGCTGAGATTAAAAAACAGGGGGACAGCTGTATCCAGGGGAAAAAGATCTTGATTGATTAAAATAATTAACTGAAAATTTTTTGTTTTACTTGAAACTGAATACCTAAATGAATATGAAATTGACAAATCGGTACAAATTTATATAGCGGTTTTGCCCACAAAATTGTAAAAAAATGTAATAATTTAACATTTTGTTTCTTTTCTTGTTGAAAGTAAGGGAAACCTAATTTACGACGAATACTTTGATTGTCTAAAACGTGGCGGTTTAAAGGCTCCTACAAAAATTGTTAAAGACGTTCTGTTCCATATGTGCGCGATTTTTGAGAAAATTATTAATGACCCTGCTACTGGAGTGACTTAATAAAAATGGCAAATCAAAAAGCTATCCTTTGATCTAACTAACTTAAGCACTGAAAAACATGGGCTTTAATGATTTATGCTCGCAATGTATTTGTGGTAATGAGAACAAAAATATGTTCATTATGATGGGCTCTATTTTTCAAACATTCTTTTAAATAATTGTGTTAAAAAAAAGAAAAAACAAAAATGCCACAGAAAAATCGGAAAAAAGCTGAGTCAAAAAACAAGAAAAGGAAACCAGACACATTCAATAAATAAAAAAAAACAAAACTCAAACTAATACAATTCTAACTAAAACAAAAAATAATATATGTAAAAGGGTTTGAAAATCGTTAGTTTCCCTGATTGATTACTTTATATCAACATTTTTATAAAAAGTGTGTCCTTTTTAATATACTTGGTATCGTGCGCCTCCTAGTGATAAAGTCGCCAACCTACTACGTTTAGTGACTTAAAGCCATCTTCATTATACTAATTCTTATTTTAAAGCTGTACATTAAATCGTTTACAAAATACGATTTACGACCATACTTAATTAAACATTTTGTATTATTATCATAAACCACACATTAAGGATCCAAAAGATCTTTTAGGGTTAACTAAATAACGGAAATATTACAAAACACTAGTTTGTTTATAATCAACATAAAAAACCGTCTATATAAATCCTCAGAAAATCCTCTTTATAACGTAAGTTATATAACGTGGATGTTTCAGAAAATGTGTCAGGCCTAAGCAATGCAACATAACATAACATAAAAAATTTAAGTTTCGAAACTAGAACGTTTTATTTTTAACGTAACTACGATTTTGTTAAGTTGAAGGAAATATAACGAAACTATTTGGTTTAAGGCGCTGTTATTGTTTCAAGATGATTAACGTAACAAAGGAACAAGAAAACATAAATGTAACGTAATAAGGATTATTTTTTGCTTAGTGGGTAGTTCGGTACATCGAGAAACTAACATATTGACGGGCACCAAAAACTACTGTACTATATGTTATAAGGTATTGGTGGTTTGTGCTCTGCCGGAAAAGGTATATACCTGTATAATGTACAACATTTTGCATGCCGAGCTTAAAGATAATTTCCTTTTTATAAATAAAATTAACCGTTAAATTTAGACGTATCTTCTTTAAAAATCCCTTTTATAACGTAAATAAGTACTTTCAGTAGTTCGGTACATCAAGAAACTAACAAAAATTAAGTAGAACTAACCAAAAATATTTAGAATTAACTAGTACAATTACATTTTTTAAATCTGTATTTAAAATGTGTTGATGTTTGATTTTGATTGTATACAAATGATATATTTAAGTGCCTAGCATTCGGTTTTCTATTAATTTTAAATCTTTTGTTATATAATTAGAATCCATAATTTTATCTAAGTATTTATTTTGTTCGGAGATAGTAAATAATAGTGTAGTAGTTAAAAATAAACTACCCAAGCAGCAATTTTAGGCGTTGCTACCACGCCGCGACTATTGTTGGGAACTCTAAAGTTGTGGTTACTAGTAACACTAACGTTATTGCTACATTCCATTACGTGCCTTTGACCAAAATGGGGAACATTTTGAAGGGGATAGTTTCGGCGGGGTCGACTTTACTTGGCGTATTCGCTTTTTCTTTGTATTACATATTTAGAAAGAGTTTAATAACCTCCTCAATTATAATGGAAGTAATATTTTTATGATTAAGTAAATATTATCGCTTGTAGGGGTGCAAAAAACTTTACTGATTCACGAGCTTCGAGTACAGGGTTATTGATTATAAATGGACCACCCATCTATCTTATTAATTTGACGAGTTACAAAAAAAATGTACATATAAAAATTGTAAAGTTCTTTATAGATTATTTTGTGGTGTTAAACAAAAAACAATCGGGCATCACGTTTTTGACATATGACATAAAGTTGTCATTTTTTAAATGGAATCCCCTGTATATTGTTTTTTAGTTTTATAGAACTTTTAATTCTCTATTTAGCAATATATAGTTTTATAATGTTTTTGTGTAAAATAACGAAAATAATAGCGTTTTTTAAATTTTAAAAAAGTTGGCCGTGTACGCAAAACAAACTTAAAATGAAGTCTGTTTATATTAGGAATTTTGACGTTACCAATATCAATTAATATCATAAGCAATAATTACTGAAGTAACTTGTTATAATCATTTTTACTAAATATTTCAAATATACCTCGTTTTTCACTTTCCGTAAAGCCCATTAAAATTCCTAATATAAACAGACTCATTTTAAGTTTGTTTTTGGTCCAGTTTAATTTTTAAAAAATTTTAAAAAAAGCTATTATTTCCGTTATTTTAACCCAAAAACATTATAAAAATATATATTTAATTTGAGAAAAAAAGTTTTATAAAACTGAAAACAATATACAGGGGATTCCATTTAAAAAATGACAACTTTATGTCATATGTCAAAAACGTGATTCTCGATTCTTTTTTGTGTAAACACCACAAAATAATCTATAAAGAACTCTACAATTTTTATATTTACATTTTTTTGTAACTCGTCAAATTAATAAGATAGATGGGTGGTCCATTTATAATCAATAACCCTGCACATAGAAATTCAAAACGATTATAAATTTTTGTGAAATGTGATGTCCATAGATTCATAAAAACAATGCGCTCTCTTAAAATATATTTTTCAACACTTTTTTTTTCGGACAGGTAATGATAAAAATGTGTAAATTTGGTGAAAACTGTTTTTTTTTTTAAACATTTCTACTAATTATATATGTTTAAGTTTGGTTTTAATTTATGTTTTTTGTGATTTTTTGATGATTCCATAATTGTATTACTATTAGGAAATTGAAATAAATGCAATGGCGTCCTACATTTTGTTAGTAAATATGACGCATTTTTACAGAAATTACTTTAAAGTGGTATTTACTACATAAGGTTTGTTTAAAGGATTTGCCACTTTACTGCAAGTAGCGGCCACTACACTTTTATCACTTTAAAGTCATTATAACCATTAAGTAGAATATTTGTTGTGGATATTTCAAACTATATATTGTCGCGATAACTACAAAACCATCTCAAAGTTCCTAAAGCTCATTGTCACTATAAAGTTTCAATAGGCTATTTGCCATCATTGGAAATAAGCTTTAAATTGTGGTCATCCTATCAGATAATAAAAAAGAAACATATTTTTATAATATAAAAAAAATATTTATTGCACAATATACCTATTAAAATTCAAATATTATTGAAATTAATTCAGCGACTGGAACGCTCTGTGATTGGTTACAACTTTGGTGACGTCACTTGCAAGTAAATACATGTCACAAGCTTTGTATGGTGTGTTTTCAGGTGTTATTTTCCATCTTTAACAATTATTTAAAAATATTTGAATTTTAATAGGTATATTGTGCAATAAATATGCATATTTTACTTTATATTATAGAGAAATATGCTTCTTTATGCTATTATCTGATAGGATGACCACAATTTAAAGCTTATTTTCAATGATGGCAAATAGCCTATTGGAACTTTATATAAAAACATATTTCAAGTAACATAATTATCCGTTTCGTACCTCAAAATGGACATAAATTTTGTGCAAGCCGATAATAGAAACCGACCTAAGATAGACGCATTTATGATTGTGCGTTTCTTTAAAAATAACGCTGACTACTATCCTGCAGAACTCAAAAATGTAAAATTAGCTGTGTAAGTACCACTAAAAAAATATTTATTTATGTGTTCATCATTCACTATTTTTCAAAATCTTATTGTAGCTTATGTTTATGGAGTATAGAAATATATCATCAGCCAAAAAGTAAATTTTTTTGAAGCCCATTTTTATTTCAATTTTATTATATCGTTTCCATCTAATTAAATAATAATACCGTTAAGTAAAAAAAGAGAAAGATAATTTCTGGGTATTTAATTTCTAGAACAAAAAAATCATTCTAATCCAAAATTAGGTTATACCTTAAAGTGTTTAAGTTATCTAAAGGCGATATTTTGTATATAAATCGGTAGGTATTTAAAGTAGGATATTAGTATACTTACATTTAGGTGAACTTCACACATAAAAACATTTGACTGCGATACAAAGCTGTTTGGATTTCTTCGAGCTAATTGTAACCACTTTTTTCGGGACAGATATAAACAGTTTTTGTGGTGTTTTCAGAGAAGTATTGGTACATTGTGGCATTACACACCATTTATATACCATTTTAGCCAATAAATTGAGAAATTATTAACAAAATTCACTGTAGTTGCACTCGTTATTAACTTGTTTACTTGCATATGACGTTACGCAAAACATATGTCGACGCCTTACAGACCCAGCGTTTTTAGCGCGAATTTTATAAATTCAAAATTTAACATTGAGTTTTATTAAAAATAGAGCAGATTTCCCAGAAATGTATTGTGTTTGTTAGGTAACAAAGAATAATTTAATACGATTTTTCAAAATCAGTCAAATAGCCTATTGGAACTTTAACCTATAAATAATTAATTAGTGCATTGTAGCGTTTTGTGCGGGCTGCACGTATTTTAA
The DNA here is from genome assembly GCA_019359885.1 of Listronotus oregonensis. Lineage (NCBI taxonomy): Eukaryota > Metazoa > Arthropoda > Insecta > Coleoptera > Curculionidae > Listronotus > Listronotus oregonensis. The sequence continues at coordinate 21,202 of JAHBCN010001202.1, read as the reverse complement.
CCGTGTTTGTAAAAATACATAAAGAAAATGTCGTTTTTTAAAACTGTGGCCACACAAAAAAGCCTGGCATATATTTTATGCTTGTTCTACATAAATGGGGACAAAACAAAGTTTTGTTTTGGCCCAAAAATATGACATACGCAAATGAGGGAGCCTTCGAACACCAAGAAGCAAGAAGTACTCGAACGATTCGCACGAACTAATAATGCCGACAACGGGTAGATAATTTCGTCCCTATAAAGTAACCCTTATTTTAAAGAGATTTTTTTTTAGTAATTGGAACTTTATACCTATTTTAAGATAGAGTAGGAAGTAAAAATTACTGTGAAGTTATTTTCGTGAGTAGCGAGGGAGTTAATTTAACCTTAAATATTATTACATAGTTTCATAACTCGACATTGTAGTTACTTTTAACGCTACCATAAAGGAATAAAAACTTTGAAGTTATATACCAGTAACAAGACAAAGTTACTGGGACTATCGAATATTACTTTAAAGGTATTTTAAAAAAGAAAAATCTCGTACCAGAAACTTAAAAAAAGGGACCAAGAAGTACTGAAAAAAATTTAAATTCCAAATTGTAATAATAATAACTACAAATTTTAAAAAAATCTAAATAAAAGAGGAAAAAATTGAAAGTTTTTTTAGTGATAATTAGGGGGAAAAACGACCTATTTAAGCCCCATTAGGGCCCTATCTAGGGGGTGCCGGGCCCCCGGGCTTAACATTTGCCCCTCCACACCCGGATGGAATACCCCCCAAAAAAAAAATAAAAGGAAAGTTTAGGTTTTTAAATTTGTTTTAAGAAATTTGTTTTTTTTTTTTAAAAAAATTCCGTGGTGAAATTTGTGTCAAATTTTTATATTTTCTTTTATTAAAAAAAGCGTACTATTTGAAAGAGAAAGGTTTCATAAAAAAAACGGGGTTTTTCTGCCTGAAAAAGTGGGGAAGTAAATTAATTATACATCCTTATTTGCATTTTATTAAAAATTTAATAATATTTTTAAAAAAAATCTGGTTACTAAAATACTAAAGGGTACAAAAATTTTCTTTTTAAATTAAAAAAAAAAAAAAAAATGTGTCAATTTTTTAAAAAAACCAATTTTTATTAATAAAAATAATTAAATTAGGATCTGTTGAAAATTTTTAAAAAAAATTTTTTGTTGTAATTTGTTTATTTAATTAATTTTTTCAATAAAAAAAAATAAAAAGACAACGGTCTGTAACTGATAAACAAAAAATATTAAATGTTTCTAACGTTTATTTGTTTCTATAACGAAATATCGGGATTGGAAAACCGTCAATCAACGATAATATGCAGTCGTTTGGCATCTTTAATCGCCATTTTCTCAAAAACTAACAAAGATAGGTATATGATATTATACAGATTTTATATTAGGAATGACCCGTAGAATCCAAATTTAAAAAAAAATACAGGGTGTTGCATTTAAATTTTTGAAGTAACATTATTGGAAAAGTCAGTTTTCGCAGCACTTCCGGTAAAGACGGAAGTAGTTTTATAATGACCTCCACAGATAGAGTCTTTAGAAAAAATTAAATTAAACATAATAATTTTTTATATCATTTATTTGTTTTCCATAAAACTGCATAATATGGGTAGTTTGACATCTTTAATCGCCATTTTATAAAAAAACTAGCAGAGATAGGTATAGGACATAATATACATTTTATATCAGAAATGATTTGTAGAATCCAAATTTTAAAAAATATACAGGGTATTCCATTGAAAAAATCGTTGATGTCGCTTCCGGTTAAACCGGAAGTGATAGAGACATGCATAATATCCAAAATCAGCATCTTATGATATATTATAGCATCCTAAAATTTGAAAGCTATATGTTTTTATTCAAGAAAATAAAAGGCTGGGTAGTGATTTCGTTGTCACCCGGTTTTTTTTATATATATATATATAATATATATATATATATATATTATATATATATATATATATATATATATATATATATATATATATATATATATATATATATATATATATATATATATATATATATATATATATATATATATATATATATATATATATATATATATATATAATTTATATTTTTAATTTATTTTAATTTAAATTAATTTAATAAAAATTAAAAATTTATATTATGTTAGAGTTACTTAAGAGAGAATCAGGTTTTTACAAAAAAAGACGATGAGCATGAGCCAAATTTATAATTATTTAAATTAATTATTTAAAATAAAAGTTTTTTATTGCATTTATTAGATTTTTATGTAAATAATTTAAATATAGTTTACTAATTTGCTCTAATGTTATTTACTACCCCATAATAGAAGGTTCCTACAACTAATAAGTACATTTGGTGGATATCGAACCAAAAATATTTCGGTTCACGCCTGGTCTTGAACCAATGACCTTTCTAAGGAAAGCCCAGTTATTTAAAATACTTATTTACTACACCATACAGGTGTTATAAAATCGATCTAATACTTAAATTACATACTATCTGAACTTAACCAGCTTACTTACCTAATTCTTCAAGATCCTTTAGTGTTAGTTCAGAATCCAATATATCATGAATGCCGCTGTTATAATTGTTAAGTTTTCCATTGGACTGTGATAACAATGGATGGTTTTCGCTCAATACCTCTTTATAGTAACCCTTCTTCTTTATTTTGGCGGCCATTTTATGGAAACATGAACTTATACTGCCGTTAAAAATCATTACTGAAAAATTAATACATTATCATCAAAACAACATATTTAAAAACTAGTCCATTGAAATGTTACATTTTTTTGGCCTTAGTGTGCATTTTTTAAAAAACGCAATTTTATTGTTAGATGTGAGGGGCGGGTCAAAAAAAACTTAACTTAAAGTTTGTGGGGTCACAACCCTCTACCTTCGGCCGCCATCTTGAAAAAAAGAGGTGAAATTGTGTTTAGCATTTATCAGGTAAACTATTGGTCATACAAAAAAAAATTAAAAATATTTTTTGTTGCAAATTGAATCCTCTGCAATTTTAGTCTAGTAACTTTTTGTTGGACGCCATATTTTTTTTATAAAAAAAAGATTTTGGAGCATTTTTGTAGGGTGGTTTTAAACAACTAATTTTTATTATATACTTTTTTTATTATATTCATTAGTTTGGATTTACAGCGCTGTGAAGTGAACACTAATTTTCCCTACTGATAAGTATAAATTTATATTAATGGTATGGCATAGTTTTTAATTATTTTCTATATTATTTATATACTAATGTTTTTTATTAAAGACATTCTAATATTGTTATTTAATAGTTTTTGACTCTTTCCCCACCACCTACGAGGTAGAGTCTGGAGGCGCGTTTTTTTACGTGGTATCCACGTTCAATTTTAAAGTGAGATCGTTACTGCGTTTTCAGTCTTTTTGATGGTCCTGGCTGTTGCACAGGATCTTCTTGGATTTTAATATTACATTGTTGAGAGAGAAGTGGAGGAGTCATTGTTGGCGGTCCCTCTACAAAATCATTTAATAAGGCTAATTTTATCGAACTTCTAAAAAATGCATTCTCGGATGTGGGTTTCAATGTCGATCAAGCTGAATCTGATATTACTATTATAACTTAGATATAGATATACTTATCTTACTTACGGCATTTAAAAGAAAAAAAATCAAATGTTTTTTCTTGAAACCGTCAAAAAGACTCACTGCCGAACAATTATATTGTCCATCGGGTTTTATTCATGGAGACATCGTTGCGGATAATTTGCGGTTTCTACATGCTTTTTCTGGATGTGAAACAACTTTAGCAGCTTTCAACATTGGTAAACTGAAATATCTTTCAACTCTGGAAAATCATCCCGAGTTCGCAAGTGTAACAGCGTACAGTCGATCCTGCTTTGCTCACTGGTAAACGTTTTTTCGTCGTTTTATAAGGTAGCAATAAAGATGATGATTCTCTTAACACCATTAGATATAAAAGATTCACCAAGTCAGTGACAAAGAATACATTTAATTTGTCATCACTTCCTACAACACAAGATACAGCTCGCTTTCACAGCTTTCGGGTCTACCATCAGGTCCAGTTGGCTAATTACAAAGACCCTGAAGATTGGGGCTGAAAAAAATGTGGGCGAATATTAATGCCAGTGCAAAGCTTAAAACCTCCAGCGCCCCCTGAGCTTATAAAATTAATATTCTATCGATGTAAAGGGAACTGTAAGCGATGTGTGGATGTCGGAAAGCAGGCCTCAAATGTTTCGCAGTATGCCCCCATTTTCTAGGGAGACATGCAGCAACAAAATATAAATTTCTCAATTAATTGACGAAAATGATTTTGAAGACGGACCGCCAACTATGACTCAACTTTCTTCTCTACTTCTCTCTCAAAAATTTAATATGGAAATCCAAGAAGATCCTCAGCTGCAGCCAGGCCCATCAAAAAGACTGAAAACGCAGTAACGATCTCACTATGAAATTGACCGTGGATACCACGTAAAAAAAACGCGCCTCCAGATTCTACCTAGTGGGTGTTAGAGAAAGAGAGTCAATAACTATTAAATAACAATAGTATAATGTCTATAATAAAAAACATTATAAAAATAATATAAAAAATAATTAAAAACTATGCCATATCATTGATATAAATTTATACTTATCTGTAAAACCCAAGCTAATAAATATAATAAAAAAAGTAGAGTAGTAGAGTAGTAGAAAAATTCTTTGTTAAAAACCACCCCACAGAAATGCTCCGATGTTACTTTTTTTTTAAATCAAAAAAATAAATTATGGCGTCCAAAAGAAAATGTGTCCAAATATTTTGATTGTTTTTCTTTAAAATCTTTGTTATTTTTATTTTACAACAAAAAGTTACTAGACAAAAATTGTAGAAGATTCAGTTTTCAATAAAAAATGTTTTTAAACATCTAAAAACAATTTAACCCCCTTTTTCCAAGATGGTGGCCGAAGTTGGAGGGTTGTGCCCCACAAACTTCAAGTTAAGCTTTTTTTGACCCGCCCCTCACACCTAAATAATAAAATTGCGTCCTCTAAAAAATGCAACCCCAAATGTAACTTTTTAATGGACTAAACGACCTTTGCGTGCGTGCGTGCGCGGGAGATAACGGTATTAAATACATGCAGTTTTTGAGATTTCTGGCCCGGTTTTAAGAGATTTTGGAAAATAAATTACATACAGAAAATCTGGGCCGCCAGCTTGTTTCTTTAGGGGGAGCTAAAAAGAACTTTATTTTATGAATTTTTACCTAATTTTGGCAAGGGTGTTTTCTTGTTTCGTACTCTCGCGTTTCGTACACTAAATTGACGACACGAAAATAGAACTAAAATATTCTCGTTTCGTACACTAAATTATTTAATCAATTTGATGTTTTTCGTTTCGTTCACCGAATATTGTAACGACCCAAATAACCAGTCAAATAAATTAGTCTAGTCGGAAAGTGTGTTTCCTGCGAAAACTAGAAAAAAGGCTTTAAAAAATATGAGCGATAGCTCATTCGACGCGAAATGCAAATCTGAGAAAGGTGTTCTGAGGGTTTTTTCTGCCAATAAAAATTGCAATTGTTATTAACAAAAACCGAAATAAAAAAGACATTTCGAATTTTGATGATAACTCAAAAACCATAAGAGATAGCGGAAATTGCAGAAAAGATCCTTGAAGAGGAGGAAATTTCCAATAAAAAAGCCTTAACTTCCGAAGTTCTGTTTTTATTATTTATAATTTTATTTTAACGCCGAAAATGGACCTCCCTGCGACATTTCTGGATGTGCGCTTGGCGTCAAAATACTAAATATTTTTTTAGGGTATTAAATATTAATTAAAAATATTTAAAAAAATGCGGTTAATTCAGAACACTTTAAAGAATTTACTCCGGTTGAAAATTTAATGTAAAGTTAATTTTTCAATAAGCTAGACAATTGTTAATTAACAAAATTGTTTCGAGGTTTTGTCTTCATTGTACATTGAAAAACAGTCTTAAATAATTGTCGTATACATTTTTTGCGTCGTGCAGCTCTTCTTATATACATACCCAACAAGATCACGCCATAAAAGTTTAAAAAATTGTAATGCTTTGTTTATAATAACTTTAAAAATTTGACAATATTACTCTGATTTTTTGTTTTTTGTCAAAGTTATCAAATTATTATCAACAAAGGATTACATTTTTTAAAGCTTTTACCGCGTTATCTTGTTAAGTATATATATGAGAAGGGCTTCACGAAGCGGACGAAAGTTCAAAACAATTTTGTTAATTGACAATTGCCTAACTTGTTGAAAAACTAACTTTAAGTTAAATTTTCAACGGGAATAAATTCTTTGAAGTGTTCGAATAAACCATAATTTAAAAAAAAATTAATTAATAATTAATACCCTAAAAAAATACTTAGTGTTACGTAGGTACTCGGTTTTGACGCCGAGCGCGCAAACAAAAATGTCGCACGAAAGACCATTTTAAGCGTTACGTTAAAATTATAAATAATGAAGATAGAACTCCGGGAGTTAGGACCTTTTTATCGGAAATGTTCTCCTCTTTAAGAATATTTTTGGCAATTTCCGCTAACTCTTATGGTTTTTGAGGTATCAAAAATCGAAATGGCTTTTTTTATTTCGTTTTTTGTTAATAACAATCGCAATTTTTATTGGCAGAAAAAATCCTCAAAACGCCTTTCTCAGATTTGCATTCCGCCTCGCATGAGCTATCGCTCATATTTTTCGCACTTCTCGACTAGACTAATTTGACTTTGGTCGATGTACGAAACGAGAAGTATAAAATTAATTAAATAATTAAGTGTACGAAACGAGAATATTTCAGGCAAATTTCTGAAGTGTACGAAACGCGAGTGTACGAAACAAGAATAAATCTTTGTTTATGTTAACTACATGTTTTAGAAGTACAAAAAGAAAAAATACATTAAAACAACATAGAAAAAAACAAGCTCAATTAAATTTAAAAGGAATATTATTTCTTGCAAAATGAGGGTAAAATTTTATAACACCGAATAAATTTCCTTTAAAAAACCATAATTCGCACATTAAAATAACTGCAAAATACGGTTTTTAAAATTGTTAAGAGGTCTCAAAACTAAATATTTATGTTTTTAAGTCTTTCTTTTTCAAATGCCATTCTTACATTTTTTTGATGGAATAGGGATTATGCTAGAAGAGAGGTATATTTTTACGAAAATTTACGCCTGTTAATTTTAGGCAATCAGACGCTTGCATTTTGGCATTTTTTTATAACAACATTATTTTTAATAATTTTTCCTTGTTTCTAGTGGGTGTAAAATTTTTGTATCGAATCTTGCGCGAGCCTGAATTAAAGTTCCGCAATTTTTTTCTCAATTGCGAATTTTTTAAGAATATTTTTTAAAATTCGCTCTTCGAAAACAATTTATGCTCTATTGAGATTAAAAGTAACAACTAACCCCATTGGAAATGGGGTTTCTTGGAAATTTGTTTTAAAAAGTTGTAAATACTATTTCATACCTATTTTTTTACCATTTCTGCATATGGCAAACTAGAAAAAAAAATGACATTGATACGCACTTCTTTTTAAAAGAAAATAATAATGCAATATTTTCTTTCCGAAAACTTTGTTTGCATTGAGTATATTACTATACAATACACCATTGCTTACCTAGAAAATAATGACATGTTCATGTTTTTGTTTTATGTGCAACTCGATGATTGATAGGTTTTTAAACTTTTACGAATTATTTTTAGATACTGGTTTAATTTTATTTTAAAATATTGTAATAAAAAAACATGAAAATACAGTTTAATTTCTGGAAAGGGAAAACATTTTTGATAAGACGAAAATGACGTGGTACATTTATTCAAAAACACTTTTTAATTTTAACATAATTGTTAAAAAACATAATTTTTTGTTTGTTTTTTAGAGTGATCTAAATAAATTTATATGTTTTACAAATAAAATACAGGGTGTTCGAAAAATAGACGAATATATTGTAATGGGCGATTCCTTGTTTAAATTTATGAGAAAAAGTTTCTAAACATGGGTCCGGAAATGCACAGTTTTCAAGATACAGGGTGATAACTTTTTTAAAAAATAATAATTTTTTATTAATATTTTTAAAAATATTATATAAGGTCCAGTGACGTCTCGGGGGGCATCTTAGCGGCATTAAGCCCTAAATAGAGTAAAATTATAAGGTTCAGTGGCGTCCCGGGGGCATCTTAGCGAATAAAATTGTCAAAAAAATGTATGCCACTGCCTTTTTTGCAACTTTTATATTTGTTGTTTGATTAAGCGTCTAAAAATACAACTTCTTCACCTCTTGTATTTTTTTCGTATCTCACTTTGTTTTTGAAAAAAATTAAAAACGGTTTCATTGCATGCCAATGGACAAAATTGGTTTATTAATTTTTGCTAAAAAAATCACAAGTGCCTTGGAAACTAAAAAATCATTTCTGCATGGAGGTTTGACACTGACAAGCGTCAGTTTTTCTAGAAAATAATTATTCACCTAATTTTCTTGAAGAAATTTCTCTAAAAACTTTTTATCTCGGTTTTTGTGATGGAAAATTACACTTTTAAGGAAATGACAGACATGCATGTAATGTATGCACGCGCTTACAGTAACTGTTATGCAGCGAGGCGACTGTATGCAGAAGCGTTTCCCCAACGGCAACTACCAGATAGTAAAACCTTTGAGAGCGGGGACCGTAGATTACGGGATCTCTTATTTCTTTTTTGTAATGTTTTGACAATAATGTTATTTAGGAAGTTTTACATTCCCACCAATGATAGAAGCCGGCCGAGGTCCGTAAGAACGCCTGAGTTTGAGGAGGCGGTTTTACGTGCCGTGGAATAAAATTCCGGTATAAGTACCGGGACTATAGCAGCTCGATTAGGGTATAATCATTCCAACTTCCAACAGCACTGTGTGGCAGGTTCTCTCCGAACAACTTTTGTATCCGTATCATGTTCAACGTGTGCAGGCATTACTTCCAAGAGATTTTCTGCCTCGTTTGCAGTTTTGCCAATGGTATTACGAAAAGGTTAATAATAACAGAAATTTTAATAAAATCATACTTTTTACGGAAGAAGCTGGATTTCGGGGGGATGGTATTGTTAATTTCCATAACACTCATGGATGGAGTGAAGAAAATCCTCATACTTACGTACAATCTCGTCACCAGGAACAATTTTCTTTAAATGTGTGAATGGGTATTGTTGGTGACAATTTAATTGGGCCCTTCCTTTTACCCTTAAGATTAAACGGCGAATCTTACTTAGAGTTTCTTCAACAAGAATTTCCCGTACTGCTGGAAGAAGTTCTCTAAATGTACATAATCAAATAAGTTTTATGCACGATGGAGCTCCTCCTCATTTTAGTATAGCTGTTAGAACTCATCTAAATAACACCTTTGGGGAAAATTGGGTTGGAAGAGGTGGACCAATTTAATGGCCACCTCGCTCCCCTGACTTAAATCCAACAGATTTTCATTTATGGGGACACCTTAAACCCCTGGTTTACCCCACTCCCATACAAATAATAGAAGAGTTAAGAAATAAAATTGTAAATGTTTGCGAAGAAGTGAGAAATAAACCTCGAATTTTAGCTCGAGTTCGTCGTTCAATAATTCGTCGAGTGAGACGGTGTACAGAAATGGATGGTGGACATTTCCAACATTCGTTATAGCTGTTGTTTCCAGGGCACCTGTGATTTTTTTAGCAAAAATTAATAAACCAATTTTGTCCAGTGGCATGCAATAAAACCGTTTTCTATTTTTTTTCTCGAAAAGAAAGTATGATACGAAAAAAATACAATAGATGAAGACGTTGTATTTTTAGACGTTTAATCAAACAACAAATATTAAAGTTGCAAAAAAGGCAGTGGCGTACATTTTTTTGCCAATTTTATTCGCTAAGATGCCCCCCGGGACGCCACTGAACCTTATAATTTTACTCTATTTAGGGCTTAATTAGCCTCTTAATACCACAAATAATATTGCCAAATTTCAAAAGAATCGAATAAATATTTTTTAAAATATTCATAAAAAATTAATATTTTTTTAAAAAGTTATCACCCTGTATCTTGAAAACTGTGCATTTCCGGACCCATGTTTATAAAAACTTTTTCTGATATTTTTAAACAAGAAATCGCCCATTACAATATCTCCGTCTATTTTTCGAACACCCCGTATTTTGATGTTTTTTTTTAACCAAAAGTCAATGACGATTTTTTATTATAGTTAATTTTTTTCGATCTAATCGCTATAACGGGTTGTTGGAAAAGTACCATTATTTATTATTTTAAACAAAATTTACTTTTTAAACAAAGTTGTTTGTCACCCAAAATATAGTCATACTAAATATTTTTCTCCAATTAAATTTATAAATATTTAAAATGATAATTGTGTAGACACTTTTATAAGAATATTTTCCAGGTATAACTTTCTTTGTTTTATAAAATGTTGACTGAAGCAAAACGAATTAATTTTATTAAATAAAATAAAATATTTTGTTTTTTGGCTTCATTCATAATATAAACAATTTTGGTATAAAAAGTAGTTGTTTATCACCCTTTTATACTTTCTTAATTTATTATTAATTCTTTATGTACTGATCTAAACATTTTATATAGTAAACCTAAGCTCTAGCTCCCCTAAGAAACATTTTTCAGCTGACTCATGTAATCTTTATGTCCCATTTTAATGTGTTTACCACATATTGTGCGCTAATTTTAGGACACTTTGTATAAGTCAACTATCTCATTTACTTAATCTTTATTGTAACACATTTTCAACACTAGTTAGGTTCATTAAAATGGTAAAGATAAAAGTTTATTAAGATGTTATGTAATGTAACTTTAAAAAAAAAAAAAAACATTAGCTACTTAAAAACGACGTTACGCAATCCTATTTCTTTCGTATACTAAACTTAAACCATAGAAATATGCTTGACTTACCTAGAACGTAAAAAGTATATAGTAGAACTAAAGTAGCAGCTTCGTAATAAAATATCTTTCCATCTTGTAAAAATACTATAAGTAATACAACAGAGCATCCATAAATAAAGCTGTCACGTGTCAGAGGATACCATTCTAAATCCAACACCTAACAAATATATTATTTTAAATGGGTAGTTCATCCACATAATTCAGTGTAGGACAACTAACTGGTAATGTTTACACCGTCAAACAAAATTATATTATACAGTGTGTCTACTTAAGTTGAAACGTTGAAACCAAAAAGTTCTGCATGGTCCGAAACTTAAAATGCAACTATTAGATATGAATTTTTTAAGTCGTGTAATAGATTTGTCAAATAATATTAAATTTACTCAAGAGTAAAGTACATTTATTTTTACAATACAGAAGAATGTTATAAAGTTATTTTGAATTAAAAGTTACATTTAAATATGCAATTACAGCTATTTAGCATGAAAATTTAGTATTGGTGATTATTTACTAATAATTTGTCTATTTTTTCTATTTTTTCTTCACGATTTAGTAAGTTTTACTGTAATTTTACAAATACGAACTCACTCTGATACACAATGTTAAATATTTCATGTCAGTGCATCCTAGATTACTTTAAATTGTATCAAGCCAGAACAATTAATACGGAATTAGTAAATAATCAAAAAATAATGTTTTTTGCAAATGTGTTAATTTAAAAAAAATATAGTTCACAAAATACAGGATTTTAAAAACTATAGCAACGTGATCCTAATAAGTATATGTATAAGAAACGCTCTAAAAAGCGAAGTTTATAGAGCAATTATTTAAATATGTTTTATTATCTGCAATGAAGACAAAGGTCGGGAAAATTTTTGTTAATTAATTTCAATGAGAATTTATTAATTTAAGTGTATAGAATACACCATAATATTTTCATTTTTTTTTAATTAATATACTTAAAATAAAAAATTGTTTTCTGTGGCTTACTGGCTTTGGGAAGCGGAGTCCTATTTTTGGCGTTAAATTAAAATTATAAATAATGGAGATAGAACTCCGGGAGTTGGGACTTTTTCATTGGAAATTTTCTTTTCTTTAAGAAGCTTTTTTTTTTAAATCCCTATTAATAATTTCGGAGTTATTTACAACAAACGAAATGCCTTTTTTGTGCAACTTAATTTATTAATAACTTTTGCAATTTCTTGCAGGAAATCCTTCCAACTCATTTTCTGACATCATTTCGGATCGAATGAGCTATCGCTCATATTTTTAGGAGCTTTATTTCTATTTAAGAAGTTTTAAAACTTGTTGACTGCACTATATAGTGTAGGGTGACCAAATTCTATTAAGCTAAATAGACAAAAAAATTGTAGAGGTGGCGCATTTTGGTTGTATTTAAGGGGTATTAAAAAATCCCTTAAGAAATAAAGCAATTCTTATTGTACACTCTGAAAAGGATTAAAAAAAAATAAATGTGCTAAAATTCAAGACTAACTCAATTCATTTTGGAGATACAGAGCGTTTTTCAATTTTTGTCGATTTTTGACTGTATATCGGTTATTAATAGAGATAGAGAAAAACTGGTAATGATAATATTTTGTAGATTTCACCGTAGATTTCAGTGACGTATTGAACGTCTTACTGTCAGTTAAGTTTTTCGTCTTATTACACATGGTTTTTTTATTGGAAAACCCGATAAATTATTTTACCAGTCGACTGCCAATAATATCACCTTTTTAATAATACCTCATACTTTATTTATAAGTCAGGTAAAAGTACAATTTTTGCAGTTTTTTTTTCTTTATTATCCAAAAACTAATAAAAATTTGTAGTAATTATGGGTTCAATATAATGCCATTACTAAAGCATTCTTTAAAAAATTCCATAAATCTCTTTTTGAACTCCCAAAAGAAATGGCAGTGCCAAAATTTAATAATTAACGCACCAAAGATTAAAATCAAACTTTCCTTTCTTACTCTGTAAGTAGAATTCTTAGTATATGTATGCCTTAGTACAATACTCTTAAATGTAAGACATGCAATCATTTGAAATTTTAATTTTGTCAGCTTTTATGATTATTTTTATTAAAATAAAAATTTTACACTTTGATTGTACATGCTAGGAACAAATAAATAATTGAATGTGATTGTTGTTTCTTTTATACCGAGTATTATAATGTCAGATTACACTGCCCAACATTTGATCTACGCGGTAACGCCGGAAGTGGTTTTTTTTCCAATTTCACAATGCTTTATTTATAATAATCTATTTTACAATTTCAACTTAAAAACTACATATAATACATAGAAATGCATTCTTTGCGCTCCTCCTTGTACCTTTTCAGGTTTTGGTGGAGAGAAAGCCGGCCAGTTAGAAACTGGGCGGGGCGGGATGAAGCCCGGTGGTAGCTTTAGTTGATTTGTGTTGTGCCGGTCCAACTTCCACCGGTAGTGACCTTTCGGGAGCTGTTATATTGTTTATTAATGGGTAGTTTAAAAAAATTTTGATGTTTTGAGCTTTTATTTTTTAGTCTATGGAATTGTTTTCGCAGGAAAAAGTTTGCTTGAAAAACCTGCTTGATTGGTTCCGGAAGTGGTTAGGTGTTACTAGGGTTTTTAAGGTTGCTAATTACGATGAGAGGGTCGGTTAACTTTCATCACCTCAAGTTCAAGGTTATTTAAAGGTCAAGTGAAGAAAAAACCATTGGAAAAATCTGGAAAAATGCATGCAGATGTTTTTGAGATCTGAATCCGAATCCAGTGTTTGCTTACACTTTGGATCTATCTATATTATGCATAAAATTTTTCAGATTTTTCCTATGCTTTTTTCTTCACCTGATCTTCATATGACCTTAAACCTGACATTATAAAGGTTAACTGACCTCAATTCCAATTCGCCGACCTCGAAAACAATGTTTTCAGATTTTTCGAATCGTACTTACCATTTTTATCCCAAAAACACTTTAAAATAGCCTTAAAATGACCTTAGATGACCTATAGGATAGATGTAAATAGACGCCGGATTCGGATTCAGCGACCTCAAAAACATATGCATGCATTTTTCGAGATTTTTTAAATGATTATTTTCTTCACTTGACCTTCAAATGACCTTGAATCTGACGTGATGGAGGTTAGCCAATCCTCTCATCGTAATCAGCGACCCCAAAAACCATAGTAGCACCTTACCGCTTCCTGCGGTCCCGCGTAGATCATATGTTAACCTGTGTTACCTATACTTCTGTGGTTTTAATTTCAGTTTTCTAAAATGTGGATGACATAAACGTCTAGTTTCGGTAAAACCTGTTTAAACTTGAGATTTCAAAATCGGTACTGCGGTACAGCTTAAACTACACACTATAAACTAAAAGATATTTTTTTAAAAGAAAGTTGAAAAAAAAACAGTGGATATAAATCTCACTTTATTCTTAATATTTTTAGCGTAGTTTAGCGATACTTTAATAATACCAGGACTTAAAAGATTAAATTCTCAGAAAGATATTTTTCGAAAACTTTAAAAAACTGATTGTTTGAATGTTACATTCAAAGTGAGAAGAATTCTGTTACCGCAATAGATAAGTATTTTCAAAAATATCGAACTAAAGACAGCTAAATATTAACACTTTTAAGCGTTTAAAAATTTATTTACGCCACTATGGATCCTTTGTTAAACCACTTGTTGTAGTCGATAGTAATAAAAAGCACATCGTTTTAAGTGTTTTTATTAAAAGTCAATTTATTATGTTTTAAATAATGTAGTACAAAGTAAAATTTAGTTTAATAATAATTTAAAATTTAATTAAAAATTGTTTGGTGTTTACATTTACATAGCATTATTAGTTTTTGAATAGAAAAAAAAAGAAAAACTGCAAACATTGTAGTTTTAGCTGACTTACATATAAAGCATTGGGTATCATTTAAAAGGTAATTTAATTTGTAGTCAACTAGTAAAAACCAATTGTAAGAAGTAACTGGAAAAGCTTAACTGGTAGAAAAAAATAGTACGCCACTGGATCTACGAAAAAATATACAAAATATTGCTATTTTAAGTTGTTTTCTGTCTCTAATTATAACCAATATACAAAACCCTAGTAAAAATGGGGAGTTATGAGGCCTGTAAATGGACCTACCTTACAATGCACTATCTTTCCCAAAATTCGTCCTTTTTGAAACCTAGTACCATTAAATGGGAACATTCAATGATTGAGCACTAACATATTGAATAAATACACTTGGATTTACAATGTTATTATGCCTTTTTTAGTAAAAAATAGCTTAAATAAATCCCGTTTTTCCTTTTCGACATTTTACATAATTATGAATTAGGAAATTTCTTTAACATACAATATACATCAACAACGCAATGAAAGCTGCATAAACATCTTAAAACTGGTAATACTTAAAATGGAAGATGTTGTAGTAAATAACTTATTATTTTATAGAATAAAAAATGTATTTTCATGTTTCCTTAGTAACCACTTTTAATAAAAAACATCTCCAAAAAATAGTATTTTTACTTTTAAAAAGACAACACAATTGTCTAGACTTGATAAGTGCCTACTTATCTAGTCTTTATTATTAAATTTAAAAAAATAGAAGTAACATTATGTTATTTAAGTAAAAGTATAATTTGACTCTTTATTTTTTTCAGTATATAATACATCTTTAAAGTTACTCTATCATAAATATCAACTGAGGAGTGGAATTTAGAAATGGCTTAAGTGTAATTTTTTTTCCAAATTTAGTTTTTTACATAGAAATGTCTTTCTAATTTCCACTCTTCAATTGTACTATGTTTAAGAAGAGTTTTTGGGGCTATGAGCAAATTCAGTTCATGGCCTACTTACATTATAAACATCGTTTTGTAAGCAAATATTTGTACAGTTTTAAGGTTAGGTCAAAGTGGGGCGTCATAATGCAGAAACTAAAATATTCCGTGACTTCAGATTCGTGATCAGCGCCCAAAAAACTCTCCTAAACAATATTAGATTAAAATTGGCAATAGGCCCGATAAGTAAAACATTACCTTGTAGAGAAAATTACAGTTAATAAGGGGCACAACTAACATAAAGTTTTGGTTTTCGGTGGATTTTTAATTTGAATATGCTATTGCTTAGGTTAATAAAATCAAAATTTAAAATAAAGATGTTTTTATAACGCTGAATAATCATACATTTTTGATATGTGATTCATAGGATAAACTCAACAACTTCTAGGTAAATGGGAAATTTCATTGTACCTATCAAGGGTATTTAAAAAAAAAAACAAATTTGAACTTTTAATTTTACATTTTTATATTCTCTTAACATAGAAATGAATAAATAGTATATTTGAGATACTCATACAAGACAGCATCATAGAAAACCTAACTTTAGATATGTAATCGCTAATCGCATTTATGGCAAGTTTACGCTAGCGCGCACTAAACACTAAACAGACAAGAACGTTATCCAGCATGCGTATTTAAAATAAAGGACCAATGCCGGACTTAGAAATTTCTATAAATTATTAATTTATTTATATTTATGAAATATATTTTTTTCTAATTTTGACATTTAAAGTGACACTTTTCAAAACTCATTGACGGTGTGAAATATCTTAGTTTTCATAACTAGTTACAAAAAGTAAAATTTTTCGCAACTGGTAATGAGTTTTGAAAAGTTTTTCATAAGTATTTTAAACTTGAATTAAAAAGAACTATATCATATTCAAAATTGGAAAAAAACCGTGTGAAACCGTTGGGAAACACTATTTTTCATAATTTACATTCTTTTGCTCTGCTCGTTACAAAAAATAGTGCTTTTCCCAACTGGTTGCACAAATAAATCGTTTTCCTATATTTAGATACTGAATTTTTTATTATTACAAAAAGATCATTAAAAACAACCCCCTAATTTCCTTCTTAATTAAAATAGATCTGTACCCTTCTGTGATTCTTTTTATATATGTATTATTAATACATCCTAAAGGTTTAATCAAATTGAAATACTTAATTTTAGCAAAATTGGAACTTAAAGTGAAAAACGATTTTCCACAATTTCGTAAAAATGGCCATTTTCTTCAAAATAACTCCAACAATACTGGGGATACGAAAAAAATGTAACGAATTATAGCTTTTTTGATAACAAAGACTTTTCATTTCATAGATTTTTCTGTACAATAAATATTTGGCCAGATATGGCCGTTTAAAGCCTCTATTTACGAGCGAGCACCACCTTATTCTAGTCCTTTAAACTCATCCCATTTTGAAACTAAAGGATTAAAAAGGATTTAATTTACATAACCTTTTAGCTCTTTAAAAGCCCTACAAAAATTATTTTTAAAAAAGTTTCAATCATTAAAACTAAAAGAACTATATTTAAAAAACCAATCAACTTTTTTTTCGAAAAATTCGCAAGCCCACTTCGGAGCATAATATTCTATAAAACCTTATATATATTATACTTTTACCGGTATAATTTTTGTATGCAATTCTACTTTTTTTTCCTATTTATATCTATTATATTGGTTTATAAGAATTGTTAGAGGTGGCTCTTAAGGATTGAAAATTTGCAAAAGAAT
This sequence comes from Listronotus oregonensis, assembly GCA_019359885.1. Taxonomy (NCBI): domain Eukaryota; kingdom Metazoa; phylum Arthropoda; class Insecta; order Coleoptera; family Curculionidae; genus Listronotus; species Listronotus oregonensis. The sequence goes on along the minus strand of JAHBCN010001202.1, from coordinate 3,726 downwards.
AAAATTGGTAATATTTCAGGCAGTAATATTTTTAATTATTAAATCTGTCAATATTAATTTTTGGATAAATCTTTTTTTTTTAATTAAGCTATAATAAGGGTTGATTTATAGGGTCGAAAAGTTGCAAAATAAATTAGTACATATTTTAAGCAACAACATTCTAAAAGTAAAGCAACTTAATTCCAAATTTTCATAAAATTGAAACTTAAAAAAAATTCGGAGGTCAAACACCTTTTTTCTTCCTATCCACTGTACTATTTAGGATCAACGCATAATTTAATGTCAATGTCATTATGATGAATTCAACAAAATTGAGAAGTGCAACAGAAAAAAATAAAAATAATTTTATTTTAATAGGTGTTCAAATTGACGGCCATTTTGTTCTAAGCATTTATCAAACTTTTTCAATATGGCCGTTATTTTAAACACCTATTAAAATTAAATGGTTCCTATTTTTTTCTGTTACACTTCTCTTAATTTTGTTAAATTCACCATAGTAACATTGATAATAAATTATAAGTTGTTTCTAAAGTAGATTTTTTTAGAGCATACGAATCTGGAAAGAAATCACATCTTTCCATTTACCTTTCACAAGTTACCCTCCTCTCCTAAAAAGTGGAAAGGGTTACAGTTACGTATGATGTTAAAAAGTGTCCCCCAAGGTCTCGTTGCATCACTTCAAATTTGAATTTTTTAATAAGCCCCTCTCTCTATATTAGCTTGTAATACTTTTAAAGAACCACTTTTTACATAGTAGGCTTTATGCAATTAACAAATTAAGATTAAAAGTTCCTATTTAAATTTCATTATAACTGACGTATTATATCTGGATATTGTATTTCAGAAAATGTTTCGCTTGTGGGACTTAGTGGTAAAGTTTTAGGAAATAAATATATTTGCGACCCACATTTTACAGAAAATGATTTCAAAACGAAAAAGAAAAAATTAAAAAAAAAACGCAGTACCAAAAAAGTACATAGAGAACAATCTACTAGCTTAAAAGTTAAAACTTTTTTACTTTATATATAACCTATATATTTAAATTTTGTAAATGGACATTGGAAAAAAATAAAAAGAGAAGTTTTCATCAAAAATTAAAAAATCTTAAACACCAATAACAAGTCTATTTTGATAAATAACAATTTAACTCTGTAATATAATATAATGCAGCAGATTTTTAAAGTAAGTATTTTTTGGTACTATATCGCTTTACCTATATATTTTAATAATACAACCTTATCGTTTTTATGACGTGATGGTCATTTTTACCGCAGTGTTTATTGCTTGATTAAATTAAGCTTTGTTTTGACTTTGCCAAATGTTATGATATTTGTCACACCTCAAAACGGATTAATAATTAATTTATCCAGTATTAAACACTGCGGTGCAATGGTTATAAGTGGAACCTTTATATTCTTTAGCTATTTGTACCATGTAAAGTACCTACTTAAATACTACATTGGCAACGCCGTCTAATTTTTCAAAGGCGAGGGTTACCCGAAAATATTTTATCCGAGAGCATTGATATCTCCACACCGATTAAATGTGTTCCATTTAGATGAGCTATCTATTCGTAGTAGTACAATCTTTGATATGGCCATGCATTAATCGTTTTTTTGCAAGATTGAAACAAACTTATAAACAGGGAAACAATGTTGGTACAAATAACCTTAACTCTTTTTCTGCTTAGACTTATGTTTTCGATAGCGATAATAAGATATTGTAAACATCTCAAATGTATTTATACAAAACGAGCATACATTTACTAGAGGCACCCTTGCCATTTGGTAGTGCGAACAAGTGTGCGAGAGAGAAAGAAGAATCATGGTATAACCTTTCTCCGTGGCTTCAAGGTGTGGATTGAACGACGAGGAGAAGTCGACCAATCAGGCAGCAAAGCGGGGTATATATATTCCTTTCACCGACCAATGAGCACGTTGGAGGGAGATAGAAAGGTTATACCGCTATTTTTTCTCTCTTGCACAAATGTTCGCTTTCCGACCTGATCACCAAAAAGCAGTTTAGAATTGAACAATTGCTACCATTAAACACAAAATAAGCCAATAAAACAGTAAAACTTGTTTAGAATCTATTATTATATAGAAATTCGATCACAAGCGGCCAGTACGGAACTAGCGGGTGACAAACGTTTAAATAAAATCGTTTTGCCGGTCCGTTCTGCGCATGATTTAAGACCCTAAGCGATGACTACCGCCACAACGCATGGACACATTTTTTCGCCCATAAAATATATATTTTGAACTGCGCATCTGATAGCCTTTGCCGGTCCATATGAAGGTCAGTGGACAGCATTTACAAGTTGCTTGAGATAGTCTCAAGTAGCGCATGTCAAAAAATTATGAAGATTTACAAAGTTTGGAGGTCAAATGCATGTAAGCTTTAGGTACACTTTTTAAGTACATCCTGTATGGTTTAAAAATATTCAAAAGTTGTTTCTCTTGACCTCTTGTGCGAATTTTTAAAAAATCCGCCGAGAGCCAAAGCCCCATGGTAGATGTTCCCACTCATTTCGTGGCAATTTTTCACAGGTTTTTTTAATTACAATGAATATTTATTGTTTTTTAATTTTATATATTTACTTTTCTGAAATGAAAATTCAAATATGTAAGAATATTTTACTTTTATTGTTTCAAATATTTTAAAAAGCTCTCTTATCTTTCTTTGCATTATTAACACCCAATTAAAATCACCGGTGATTATATGTACTTATATGTAATTGTTTTATCTTTTTGGAAATTATAAAAAGCATTGACAGAAAACTAAAGCAACTTGAGGATTTATTATAACTTAAAGATACTGTTGATAGTGATTCATCAGATCCGAGCCAGAAGGAACCAGGCAGATCAAAATCTATTTTAAAATTGTAAATTATTTTCTCTGTTGAAATTTTTTTTCTGTCTTGGCTATTTTAAGAAATAATTGACTGTTACGGCACTTTTTACACACTGTATAATTTTTGTTGCACATTTTTAAGCAATTAGGTTTTGTGAGGTACCAACTTAATTTGTATGGTTTAAAAGTATTTTTTGTTACTAATCAGAAATTTGTATCATTTATTTGTCCTAAATATTATTTTTAAAATAGTTTTAGTATAAGTAAACTGTTAGTTACCATTTACGTAATCGAAAGATTTGTTCATTTTTTAGGAGGGTAATAATTATATATTATAGTGTTTGGATGTTTAATCACTTTAGTTATTAAAACAAGTAACAGGTTTTTTTAAACTTGAAACATATTAGACTATTTTAAGCATTTTAAAAATTTAAGAGCTAAGTGTTTAAGATCTACTTTCGTTAAAGTATTGCCACTATGGACAGTATATAAAAAAAGATTTTTTAACTGTATTTTTTTTTTAATTAAAAAAAAACAAATATTTTTTGCTCTAGGTTCTAATATATAAAATGCACGTATAATTTTGCGTAAAATTAAAATTGCAGGTTATTGCACTTAAAATTAGAAAAATTTAAACAGCCTATATAATTTTAAAATTTAACAAAAGCTAATAGATGAACAAATTTGAGAAACTTTTTTATAATTTGTATATTATTTTTACACGACTAGATGAACCAATTATTTACCATATTAAAAAAAAGACGAAAAAAACTATTTTGAATTCTTACCATGTTAGCGAAAAGCCCACAGCAAGCAGGTACAGCAAGTATATTAAAAACGGCAGATCCAACAATTGTTCCTACTCCCAAAATC
>JAHBCN010001201.1:115000-126628 GCA_019359885.1 Listronotus oregonensis | reverse complement strand
AAACAGTATAACACTTTGAATATAAATCGTTAAAAGATTACTTTTTTGTTAAATTTTCGCCTCATTGGGCCCCCTGGGGGGAAAAATTTTTTTTAAAGTTTTAAATAAAATGAAAATTTCATTAAATTGTAAAATTAAAGTTTTATCTTAATTTTTATATTGTAAAACTGATTTTTGCATGTTCATATAAAATGTTATTACTGATTATTTTGTATTAAGTATTTATAGCCCTTCTAAAAATTTTATTTCTTTTTTTTTTTTTTTTGCAGCAAAAATTTGTCGGGCAAAATTTTAAAACCTTTTTTTATTATTTTTTTGCAAAAAAAAAAATTTTCCCCCTTTTAATAAAAAACCTCCCTAAAACTGTCTAATTATGTTTTAGGTTGTCTCTAAAAAAAAGAGGGCATTAATTTTTTCAACACTAAAAAATTGATTACATAAAAAATTGTTACCAATTTTGGGCAAACGGGGGAAAACCCCATATTTTTTAAAAAAACATAACCTGTTTTTGGGCAAAAAAAAACCCGGGGCAATGATTGCGGAAAATTTTTTTGGAAACCCAAAATGTTTTTAAAAATTTTCTTTTGTTTTAAAAATTTTTTAAAAAATTTTTTTTTCCCCCAAAACAAAAAGGTTATAAATTCGGTGGTTTTAAAATGGACAAAAAAAAACCCAACACTCGAAAAAAGTCTAGAAAAAGCCCCCTCAAAAGAAGCTCCCCAAAAAGGTTTCAAGTATATATAAAACTTGATGGATGTACCCTTCTTGGACTAATAGGGTAAATATTTTTGATGGGTTGAAAATATTGTTATGAAAATTTTGAGGGTTTTTTTTTTTGGAGGGAAAAACATTGAAAGTTGGAAAATACGTTAATTTTAAAACCTCTTAAAACTAGCGGTGCGTATGTAAAACGATGATTTGGGGGGAAATTTTTTCGCGAATTTTTTTTAATAAATTTTTGTTTTAAAGGTGAGCACCTCCCCTGGGCATAATATATGACAATTCTTTTTCCAGCATGGGTTTTTCAGTGTTTTTTTTGAGTTTTGGCCCTTCAGGCTTATATTTGAAGGGGGTTTAAATTTAAAAAAAGAAAAACCCAAGTCAAATTTTTAGGAGATAAAAAAAAAACCTTCTTTCCCTTTAAAATATAAAACCAGAACGTTATGTTTTTTTTTTTTATGTTAAATTATTTAAAAAAAGTAATTAAAAATCTTTTCTTCTTTTTTTTTATATGTAAAAGTTTATAAATAAGGGTTTTAAAAATCGTTATTGTTCCTTAACTGGATTAAAGAGGAAAAATAATAAAAAAAACCCCCTAATCTGTATCTTTTTCATTAACCTGTTTAGCTTGTTTGGCCCATTTTTTGACAATGTTGACAAAATAGCCCTTTTGGTATGTGGAATGTGCAAGGTGTCTCAAAATTTTTTTTTTTTATGTTGATTTTTTTGGACCTTTTGCCTTTTTTTTTAAAGGGCGGGAAAAAGATCGGCCCCCTTGTAAGGGTAAAGTGTTAGCCCCATTTTTGAAAAAAATTGGGGGACTAACCGCCTTTTTTACCGTAATACTAAACCCCCAAAAAATTGGGGGCCCAAAAAATGCTGCTTTTGATTCCGTGGAATCTGACGGTTTTTTTTAAACAAGGCATCTTCTTATAAAACTTCGTCCACCAACCCTTAAAGTCCCCAAAATTTTTTAGTTTTTCACCAAAAAATACAGTGGACTTTCGATGTGCGCTGCATATTAATTGGCGTTTCCTAACGGGTTCATAATATCTGTCTTTTCTTGCACGAAGACCTTCTTCCAGCTGTACCGAGATCGATCATTGGGCAAAAACGAATGACCACCCGGACGAGCAATCGATGGTGAATCTTATCAAATCTATTACCTTATCCCGGCGAAGCTTGTTATGGCTTATCGTTACATGGTTTCGATTTTCAGCCGTCTGTAAGATCTATAGTTTTATAGTATTGAAATTTCTCTGTTCTGAATATATTGCCATAAAACTGACATAACTACATTGGTGCTTTGATCCATTACCCTCTATTGATAAAAATCAAAACAGCTCATCAGTTTTTGGTTTACTGTCTAGAAAGGGGTGTTCAAAGAAGCTATCGATGATAGAACGTTTCTGCTGGGATGCAGAGTGAAATGTTTTGCATGTAATCAAAACATAAGTAATCCAAGAACGTCATCTCTTGTTTTACTAGGCTCATGTGAACTATACTTTAATACTGGCGTAAAATTTTTTCATCATCTACTCTTTTGCAATGTGCTACTAATTCTGCCTTTGCAGTCACTTACAACAGCAGTTACCATTAAATCTGCAGTTTCTACTGTGTTCTGATATTAAACCTTCTCATTACATGGACGTCAACTTAGGGGTCTTTGAAAGATATACAAATTGAAGTATTCTTTAAAACTTTATAATAAAATGATTGTTTTACTGTTGAAGATGGAAAACGTTAACATAAAAGCTTATACATTGTTTTGATATTTTAATTCTGCTGGCAAGTAAAAAGGTACCTCATGGAGCGCAACGTGGTCATCAACAGGAAAACTTGAGGATGTGCTCCTTGACTTTAATTGTGCTGAGAATACAGGTGTTGTTTTTCTGGTTGCCATTTCCCTCTCTCTGATCGGAGGTCAGTTCTCTCAAACTTCAAACGCTGTTGTCCGAGAATAATATATGATTTTAGAGTGGTCTCACAAAAGCCTTTTACAAGTGAAGGTCGCTTTGGAATCCAGCAGCACACAGCGACTGAAAGGCCTGTTTAGGTTTTGTTTTCTGGGGATCGTTTGTTAACGGCCTTTTTGTTTATTGATTAAATTTTCAACTCTATGAGGACCATATAAAAATGTATATCTTGCTCGTTTTACTGTTGGACCCTTATAGTCATTGATACTTTCAGTTCGAGAATCTGTTCATCGTATTTCCTGAAAAACATTTAATGCCTAAAGACTCGAACCCCTCTGATGATTCAGAGCAAGGACGCCTTTATAGTTTTCATAAAGATGACCTTTTGTACATTCGTTTGAGTTTTTGCGCTCGAGGTTTCATTTCTTACCTTTTCTTTTTATGATCTTCCTTATTCACGTTCGCCTCTCGACATCTAAGTAAGTCAATATATTAGAAATTATTTACGACAATTACAACAGCACGTTAAAAATAACATTCAATAATGGACAGTAGCATTTGTCGTTAGCGATTATTCTGTTTAATGTCAGATTTTGAGTCGAATTGTTACCAAATATTAAATTATGTTTAGGAGTAAGAAGAAGGGAGATAGAGTCAGTGACGACGGTTCTCTTCCCCTTACACGTGGACATTCTCTTCATTTTACAAACGCTTCCGCATAGTTGACCCATGTTATTCACTTTACCAGCAGCTGGTTGATCTTTCATAGTCTTCTGGCATTCATTAAAATCGCCATACTGAAAAAAACCTGACTTGTTCCTTTCTTAATTAACCGTTTCATTTACTATAGTTATATAACTCGATGCAACGTTATGACAATTGATTAGTATCCGCAGAAAGCGAATAGATTCATATAGAAAATCTCAAGAGTATTATTATTTATGTAGAAAACAACGATTAAAGTTTACATTTTAAAGGTCTTTACATTCCACATTTTGTTAGTTTCATTTACTTTGGATCCTCTTCAGCTTGCAAACCTTAGGTCAAATGTTACCTATGCAGATTAATTCCCAGTTATTAACAGAGAGTGACTAAGCACCTGATTTCATCTCGTCTTTTTATCATCCAAAGTATTGCTCGCTAATACCTCGAGCAAAGTACAGCAGTAGTTCTGTCTGTTTGGGGAAACTCATGTTTCAATTGGAAATAAATGACCTTACCCCATGATTATATTTGGAAGTTGGTGCTGAAGATTTCCGGTTTACGTTGTGTAAAAAAATATTGCCTGATTGAGTCGCGATTGCAACGTCGTGACTATTGACTGTGCAGTTCGTAATGCTTTTTCTTTGAGTAAAACCTTAACCACAAAGTTATCCATTAAAGTTCTTACAAGTGATTGTGCCGCCGCCAACGACATTTTTATCACTGCATCAGATCCGTAGTATATTTTATTCACATTAAGTATGTTGCCTCACGTTGGGTGTTGCTAAGGGGCTTGTATTTACCCGCTTTTAATGATTTTTGAATCGTTGTTTGTAACGTTAGAATTCTTCAGGCGGTTTTTGCCACTCGTCGTTTTTTCTTAGAGCAAACTTAAGAGTCTACAGATTAACGTTAAACAGTTACGGCAATCAGCAGTTCAGCGTTTATTTGGGTCTGTCTGGGTTCTTCCAAGAAGTAGTTTTGAAAAATACCTCGTTGAGCCGTTGAAACTACTCATCCACATGCTCAAATATCGATCAGGTATGTTCAGTTAAAGATAGTGCAGAAGAGATACTAGCATTGTTGCAAAGTAGAAGCTGCATTTGTGAGAACATAAACATAACATTATGATTTTCATTCAGTTATAAAACGGCAGATCATGGATAAGTACTATTAAAGTGAACTTTGATCAAACAAATAGTCAAAAGATTTTAACCTCTTTGGGTAATAAATTGTAGGACAAGGTGCGGCAACCGCTGAAGGAAGTACATTAAAGGTGAGATATCATTTTCTTACTATCTTTAATAATTCATTGACCTCTTTATTCTCTCTATTGTAAATTTCAATGAGCCACCAAAAAATTATTATTTTGACTTGTTTTCTATTCTGAATAATCTGTAGAATTCGGCCTCAAAAATGCAGAAAGGAATATTATTGTCTTCAAGTTACCAGATCATGACAAAGGATTAAAATATTTTTGCAGAAAGCTTGAGATCCAGTTTAAAAACTCAAGAGATAAAGAAACGAACAAAGTGCTTTAAGTAAATAAAACAAAATCTTTAGTTCCTATATTATCAGTTATTGAGAAGAAAGACTTTTTCGTTAAATGTGAGGTCCATTGATGAGTCAAACGACTCTTCTTTGGATTGAGTTAAGACCGTTAAGTGTTGTAAGTAAAGCCACTCTTCAGACATGTAAAAATATGACTAGGACACTTATTGTCAACGAAGTAATTGGTTTTAAATATTTTGAACATTATCAATCAGATTGAGGATCAAGAAAAAAAGATAAATGTCCCATGTTAGTATAAATGAGGCTTTATTACAGCCCAAATAAGAATATCTTTGGTGAAGAAGAAAAATGTATCATATATATATATATATATCATATATATATATATATATATATATATGTATATATATATATATATATAATATGTATGAATATATATGTATCATATAAATCATAAGTTCACTCATATAAACTTTTTATTATTTAGTTTGACAGAAAAAGTTATTCTTCATAAAAGATTACCAAGCATGGTCAAAACCTAAAGTCTATCTCGACGTGGATTATTAATTTGTTTCAGTCGTATACAAGGTATAATCAGAAAATATTAATTTTGCTGAAGAATAAAGTATTTATTTTGACAATATCGAAAATTTTTATTAGAAAGTTAGGATTAGAGTTGAAAAGTACATTTAGCAGATATCTAATTTTGCATATTAACTTAGTGAACATCAGTTTTATTCTTTTAGCATTTTTTCAGTTGGTTTCATTTGAAGCTTTTTATTATTAATTTTACGAAAAAAAGTTACTCTTCATAAAAGTTCTGCTTGTTCATGATCTAAATACAACTGTCAGATATATCATTGTTTTAATGTGCTTCAAAGGTTTGTCGAAATGATTTGCCCAACAATGTTAAAGTTTTTTTAGTATAAACTTTGTCAGTTATCTCTTTATTGAATTAAACATTTGAGAGCCTTTAGATCTATTATACGTTGCATTATTTTGATGATGCATTAAAATAATTGATAATTAATAAGAATTATTTTATTTAATGATATCCAATACTACACAGAGATAATTTAATATCAAAATATCAGTTATCTTAAATGCATGTAATAGGTTTATCTATCAGTTACTATTGCTTCAATGTCCATATTATATACAATACAGGTCTCCAGTTCTCTGAGAGAAGAGTTATATTTTGTTTCAATTACATTCGGAGTTATACCCTGAATTGTTTCCGTAATAATTCTTTCCAAATGTTCTACGTTCAAGCAGATAATGGCCTGTGTTGATATACCTTTTTGCCAAATGTCTTCCTAAAAAATCTAATAGTGTTAAATCTGGCAAACCTAGCTGGCCAGAAATATCGGAATATCTATGAATTAACCTTCCATTAAAGATGTTTTGATATTGCCCTTCACATGCTATGATATGTTATAGTATAATCTTTGTTCTTCCCTGTTGCCGTTCATCTTGGAAGTCGAAGAAAATCTTGCTAATTACAGCAAAAAAGCTTAGATAACGTGAGAAGTATGATTATCTCAAAAGGGAATGGTGCTTACATCTTTATAAATGCCGCACCAAACGTTGGATTTTAAAATAATATTGATAGAGTTTCAGTAAGAGTAGAGGTTGGAGGTGGTCACCATCCGACAGTTTGAGGACACTCTTACTAGATAATAAATCTTCAGTTAAAGTCAAGAAAAAAAATGTTACTCCTAACCAAAAAGGATGATCTTCTAAGCTTTCATGGATGAAAACAAGAGTCTCTGATCGTCTGTCAGTGGTCTCTGAACTTCAAATGGATGTCATTGGTTTATATGGATCGACGCATTTTCTCTTTAGTTTTGATGTTATTATTTACAAATTTATTTGGAAGCGAGATGTCTTACTCGAAGGACAATTTGGGTTTTCACACTGCAGATGTATTACATTTAAACCCAATATCTTCAGTTGTAACGATTTTTTGATGCTTGGTGGATTTAACCATTCTCAACATGATTTGGATTTTCTAAATTCTCATTACTGATGAATATCTTTCCTGGATGTTATAAATGTTTCAGCTGGCCCCTACATTAGAAGTTTCTTAAGTGTCACGAACGGTCTTACAGTTCTATTTTCTTCACCTCTGCATCACCGGCATATTAGCAAATTTGTTATATGTTGCTGTCAAACAATTCTTGCTATCAGTTTACATCATTTGTGTATCAATTGCATCCTGGTTTCTCACGCTAACTGATTACATTTGCATTATTATTGGTTAAAAAATCCTATGTTCTGGATGCAGTGCATATTTGAACGTAGTTTTTAGTTCTTATCAGCACTGCACAACAATTTTCGATGGCCCATGCAAAATAAGGTACTTTATTCTTCAGCAAAATTAATATTTTCAGATCACCTCGTATCTTAGTTAGTTAATTCATGGATGTATATATATATATATATATATATATATATATATATATATATATATATGTATATATATATATATATATATCTGCATATATCTATATGTCTCATATATATTGTCTTATAATTAGCATTTCAGGGATCTTATCCACTATTTTTAATAAATGTCTTTGACAAGACTACTTAGCGTACGTGACACATACTTTCATGCCATGAGATGATCAAGGGATTTACCTTCCACAGGCTGTAGCCTGGTTTCGTTCGATGTTGTGGTGTTTACAGAGTATACCATATCAGCTTATTGTGGAGACTTTGGAGACTGCTGGGATGTTATATGTTTTTACCATACCTAACTTGACGAAAAGATTTTAAACTCCTTAACGTTTATCTCTATCTGAGTGCTATTTCTCTTTTAATGGCCTTTGAATAAGTACCATACGATATTTGTTTATCAGGATCGATTAGTCCTATTCTGTGATGATCACTAGTTCACATTCTGGGATGGAATTTGGCAAACTCTCTTATCCCGGCTGCCATTCCTATATAGAGTATGTTGATGATCTTGTAGGCCACACTTTGAAAGGTAAGATCGACTGATGCGCTCACATTTTGCTCGATCAAATCAACATATTCAGTTTACGATCGAAAAGAAAAATAACAACACTGTTCCATTTTAGATATTTTTATTAATAAGAGAGAAAAATGGCGGAGTGATTTTAAATTAAATATCAAAACCACGCCGCATCAGGGCGTTACATCGATTGTCAAGTTCTTATCCACAAATCCAAAAGTAATGCTGTCATCATGGCTGAAGAACAGGTGACTCACATTTCGACAACAGATTTTTAAAAATCTTGTTAAACTAATGAAAATATTTTTGAATGACAGATGTCCCAGAAACATATTATCCAAATTAATTTTAACACCAAATCCTTATGACGGCCCAACGGACGTGGCACTCCTCAAACCATTAACAAATAAAAAAACTTGCCATATTCAGGGACTAACGCATAATGTAATAAAAAAACTTTAGTAATATTACCGATTTATAGGTGCGAAATCAAACCTATTAAAATTGGTGACATTTTTCTCACAAGGAATTAGAGACAAAATCCATGCGCTTTACACAGCTCTCTAATATTGTTTATAAAAAGATTCCATGTTTGGGATAAAAAATGTTATATGGAAGCCAGACTTCGCAAAGTTTGAATAGGGTTACACAGCATAAAGTGATTCTCGAATTGCAAAACGTTCGCGCTTTGACATCACTTTCAGGATCTCGATCACAATTTTGATTATCAAAATACAAAAAATTTTGGATCGAGAGACGAATTATCAAAAAAACTCGAATATTATTTTTGGTGTTTATATCAGTAAAGAACTAACACAATCAATTCTAGATAAGTATTGACCAGTTAAATTGTCATCTCACTGTAATATTTTATGTGGCTATTATTATGTCCGCCATTTTTGGTTGTGTCATTTTCTCAACCTCTTGATTTTTGTTTTCTGAACTTTACTTATCAATCCTGTGTCTTTGATCATTTCTATACATTGAAATGTTTGTATATAGTTTTTATAACATTTAGTTTTTTTACTTTAATTACCACTTTAGGAATATAAAAAAAATAATGTCTAATACTTTTTGCGGACTTTTACCCAATTAGCTCTCAGTTATTCATTTTAATCTTTAAATTATAAGAGACTCAAATCAGACGTGTAAATTCTCATAATTTTTGTTTTTGTGATGTTGTCAGGATTTTAATAGCAACAATAATTATAAGTATTTCTTTGTTTGCACTTTTTTTGTTTTATTATGCCAATTTTGACTTCAGAGAGGATTCTTTGTTCAAATCTTGACCATTATTATTTTGGCTTTATCTCTTGAAAAAGACTGCAAAAACTATTATTAGAAATAGAGGATGGACAAGTAAATGTTTTTCACCAGATCCATTTAACCCACTGCGGTGCGTTTCACACTGTTTGCTGGTATGATTTATTAAAGTGAGGTCAAAGAAAGATTCATATATATACATATATATATATATATATATATATATATCTATATATATATATATATATATATATATATATATATATAATATTCCTAATAAACTCCTTGTCGGTAGGTTACCTATCTTTTTGAGGTTTTGTTTAAACTTAGGCTTTTTATTATTATTTCTAATAACAAATCAGAACAAATCCTTTAATCTACTATAAACTTACTAGAAACAAGATTTACTGATGACTAATAATAGCGATTATTCATCGTTACTTCAAAGTCTTATTCTGATAACAAGCTTCTTGATTCTTATCAATCCTTTTAAAGTTGGATTCCCTTAAAGTTGTGTGTTTAAAGTGATCTGCAATCACATTTTTCATTATTGAAATATCAGGTTGATATTAAATTTACAAATGAGAAATTGAGATGATTTATGGATAGTTTTGGGCATTAATTTGCAATTAAAGTTAACGCATTCGACAAAGTTTATATCTGCTAAAAAACAGTAGCTAAAAACTGAATATTAGTTCATGGAATGTGGATCTTTTTCTACATTTTTATTTTTTATTAGTTAATCATTATATTTTATTGTTATCTTGAAATTATGTTAATTATTGATTTTTCTTCTTACATTTGTATGATAATTTCATTTATTATTATAACCTTCCTTTTCAATGAAATTGGAGTTTAATATACAATTACAATTTAAAAGAATTCGGATAGTTGCTATTAGCAAAAATATGTATTTCCTTAAGAAGTATATATCAATTAGAGTGAGTGTATAATTGTGACTCTTCTCTGTATTTTTGTGATATGTTGTTATAGAAAGTATTTATTTTATATGATTATAATTATAAATCGCCCAATATTCATGCTTTTCAATATATTGCTTTATTGTCCCAGATATGCAAAAAGAATTATTAAAGTAAACAAACAGTGCAAAAGAAGTATTCATTGCTATCATATTCTTAAGTCAAGTTAAGAGGTTAGGTTTCAGGATCTCTAAACTTAGAAGACTTTTCACAACTTTTATAATGAATTCCCCCCAAGGGCTGTTAAGTGTGCCATCTTTTGTAAAAAATAAATTCGTCTTCAGGATTAGTTTATAAAGGTTCTGTAGTTCTGACTCTTTGGCTTTTAAGTAGAATGAGTTATGATAATAAAGGTTTTTTAAAAGAAAACAATTATTTTTCAGTTGAAATGAAAAGTATTATCTTCATAAAGAAACAATTTTCACATAGGATTATTTTCTAAAACGATCAATTACAAGTTCTGCTTTTCAAGCCTAGATAAAAGTTCAGGTATGCTTTTAAAAAATGCTATGTCTTTACCATGACTCTTATTTCTTACTATGGAAAAGATCAGAGTTCAAAAAAGTTTATTATTTTATACGTTCAGATTAGGTCTAAAATATAAAAAAACCATGAGTGCCCTTGAAAAAGAGTGTTTCCAAAGATGCAGTGGGTTCATTCTCCTTTCAGTTTTTTATTTTTTATTAGTCATACCTTTATCATTCAGTAATTAACTCAGAAAAATTTATTCAAGACTATTTTTTGTCATAAGAATACCATATGTTAAACCAAAAACACATTTTTTTCAATAGGCCAAACATAAAAATAAAGCGAAAAGCATTTTTCTTTGATTTTTTTGAGTTGACTCATAACTCTTTTAATGTTTGTTTAGTATAAATTATTATTCTGAAGACAAAGGCTGTATTATTATATTCTTTTTAAGAGGTGGTTGCTTTCAGCCTTTGGTTGTGTATTGGGTTATAATTTTTCAGTTCCCGGCTATGTATGGTTTTCTTTTCTAATGTTTTCTTTTTGACTTTCTTTAACTTGTTTCTCGTGGGTGCTAGTATGGGCGTCTTGCACTGAAAAAAAGGAAAAACATTTGTGACCTTCCAAACGGTGCCTTAGTAGAATTTGCTTAAATAATGTAACTGGGATGAGATAAACATATTGTATAGCCAGAATTCACAGAAAAAGTCACAGGATGGAGTTTGAATAAAAATAAAATTAAAAATGTAGTAGCCAACTTTAAAGCATCATATTTCAGTTCATCTGATCTAATCTCTACACTAAGACTGTTTTTGAGAATATGGTGGCAACATTTTTTCTGTGAGTAATATCTAGACAACAATTCAAGAAAAATGTTAGCAGATCAAAAAAAAAAAAGTGATTAACGTGTCTCCTTTGGTTTTTAATCATTTGCACTAACCTTACTGTACAGGGATTTCAGTTGGTTTAGTCAAACTAAAGAAGTAACCAAGTTCTACGCAGTTTTTTTCATTTTAGTCATTTTGTTTGTTTAGATGATTAGTATTTTAATGATAAGCATTATCTGTTTTGGTTGGATGTGCAGTGT
>JAHBCN010001201.1:67500-110000 GCA_019359885.1 Listronotus oregonensis | reverse complement strand
AACGTTTTTCGCTGATGTTTGTTTTTGTTTTTTTTTGTGTTTCCTTTGATGACGTCTCTAAAAATTTATGACAAGAACACAACGTTTGTTGCTTATCTACACAAAAGGGAAACTTCGCTGATGTTGTTCTTGTTTGTTTTTCGGTGTGTACATCCCTTTACACAATTCTGAAAAACCGTTAAGGTAACTTAGCATAGCTTTTTTGTTAAAAATTTAAACGTTAACTATATAAACTATATATATTCTAAAGAGCCTATTTTTTTTAATTGCATGCAATTCAAGTTTTATAGGTTTTGGTTTTAGTTTAATTTACGACTTCTAAATATCTACATTAAATAATAATGCTTCTCAAAACATCCATGATTATATGTTTTACAATAAATTAAACCCACTCGTTCACGTTTTATTATTAAGGAATAATATTGCAATTTTGCATAAATAAAGATGGACTTAAATTCCAGGTGCAAACAAGTATAAAGCCTACAGTTCCATGGTTGAAAACAAACCGGTTTTCGATTAAAATAATGGTTGACTCCCCTGTTACAGCTTGTGAAATATAGGGGACAGGAAATCAAATTAACTATAAATCATGCATTCATGACGGGCAAATTTGGGTTGTACTTTTATCGATTCTGTCGAACATAATAATGTTCTTTTAACACATCACTTTTTCTCTAATTTTGTTGATAAAATAAAATATTTTAAAATTGAAAAAATTAAATTACAAATGAAATGCAAATACACATCGACATTTTCTGATGGTTTTTCAGTGTATTTATATTTTTTAAAAAAAAAATTTTAAATTTCCCTAAAAAAAAAATTATTTTAAAATGAGATAACTCTTATTATTTTAGTAAGAAAAAATTACTAATGAAATGATAATCTTAGGTAGGATTATGCAGAAAAATTAAGTTAAGTTAACAAAAATTAAGTTTATAAAAATTAAGACATTTGTGTGAAAACATGCAATTCAATTTAAAAATAATGAAAATATTATCTTTTAAATATAGAAAAGTAAACTGACGAACTAATTCATTTAACTGGTTATCATCGATAACATCCAGTTCTTTTTTCGTCTTAGACATTTTTAAAATACTGTTAAAAATTTATCAAAATAAATACGGCTATGTTGTAATTGTAATCCGTTTATTTCATTCTGTCAAATTAAAATCGACGCAGAAATCGGCGTACAAGGTTAAAATTATTAGTAAGTTAAGAAAAAAAATTAAAAGGTTGTTATCTTCTTAACTTAACTTATTTTTTTAAATTTGGGGTATAATTTAAAAACCCTTTGATCATATAATTTTTATCTTCGTTTACTTTAACTTATTTTAACTTACAAATTTTCTATAATCCTTTTTACTGTTTTTGACAAAACCTTTGGGCGTTTACATTTTATTTTTGTTTAATGGTATACACACAACTAAAGAATAAAATTATTTTTGCCACGTAAGAAAATGTTTAAAAATATTTTCTGGGGTTAGTTTAGTAAAAAAAAAAGGCTAACCAAATAAAAAAAAAAGATATATATTTAAAATTTATATAAATCTAAATTCGGAAATTTGTAAAAAAATAAATATTTTAATATTTCTTTAAATAAATAAACCTAATAAAAATTTAAAATTATTAAATAATGAATCAAAATGGAAAGGGTTCTTGTATCTAAAACACAAATTTCCCAGACTAAGCCGAAAAAAAGAAGAGAAAATATTTTTGTGGGCGAAAAAAAAATAATGATAAATTTTTTATTTATAATTAAAAAAAAAATAATTAGATCTAAATCCTAGTATTAAAAGGGGCCACCTGGAAAAGGGTCTAGCCAAGGCCTCGAACTCCCCTAGGCTTGCCAACCACCCCCCGCCTCCTTTTGGCTGAGCAAGTCCTCACAGTGTTTGCCATGTTGGCTATCACGGTTGTTTGGGTTTTGAGTTTTGGCTTAGCCCCGGAATCCGGGTTAGCGGGAGGTTAAAGTGACGAAGCTGGGGCCTTTCCCCAGTGACGGGACCCAAACCAGAAATCGTTTTTTTAAATGGCTAGCGAGGGGGCCAGGGTGGGTGTACCGGGGCCTTCTGAGTTCCCGGTACCTAAACACCAGTCAAAATTTGAATTTTTTTGGGCTTTTGTGGGCCTTTGGGGGGGGCTGGATCATCCCAGATTTGGGCCTCGGATCAGAGGTTTGGAAAGTTTTTAGCCCATGAGTAGAGGTTTTTGGGTCTTTCTGAAAAGATCAAAGGCAGGGGTTAATTCCCCTTTAATTTTCATGTTGCGCCAAAGGGACGGGCCCATTTTCACATGCGTTTGAAAGAGTGAGTCTTGAGATGTGGCTTTGCCTAGCCCCAGGGTACGAGGCATTTAAAAATATGGGGCGAATGTTGAGTTACCAGAAGAGTTTATTTCGATGGTTGGGGGCTGTTTTTCCCGTGGAGGGTTAGTAACTTTAAATGGCCATGCACCCATCTGTAAGCATTTTTCGATGTGCGGCCGGGAAAGTGAGGCCGATCCAGAATGACTAGTGGGCAGTGTCGTCAGGAATGGCGTGGTTGTTTAGGATGACGTTGTCTTCGGGGGGGCGTCTGGATGAATAAGAATGCTTGGGTTTTGTTAGGGGTTTATTTTAATCTTCCAAGGGAAATTTTTAAATTGGATTTTGTCGCCTCTTGAAGTCTGAGTGACTAAGTGGGGGTTTTTGGGGGGCGTGCAATGATCAAAGTTCGTCGGCATATAATGCCGTGTTCCCGATTCGAGGCAGGAATTCCGTTTTATAAACACTAAACAGTGCGCACGGCGCCCTGCGTCCCCGGCTTCAGTTTTTCCGGGTTGGAGAGCGATTGGGCCTCTGACTTATTTGTCTTTCAGATATGATTGAATAATTTTAATCTTATAGGTCGAATAAAAGGGTGTACAGCTTGAATAACAGTCATTATCCAAACCTGTCGTTTTCAACATCAATTTAGCACAACGCCCGTCGCTTCTCTTCTGTTAGCCCTCTTGAGCTCAACAAGCGGAACTTGCTTTTTCCCACCCTTGTTGGAACGAAACCGACTGAGTGTTGGGATGAGTTTGGGAGTACCTTAATTATTTAGAGAAATAATAAAATATTTGTATGTTTTTAGTTATACTGTCCCAAGGGGGGGCTCCTTAATTTAACAATTTAGATTTTAAAAAATTTAAAAAAAATAAATATATATTTTTTATTCTGGAAAAAAAACCAATAATTTTTCATTAAAATAACCCCCGAAAAATATAATAACTTTTAAACACATTTTTAAAATATTTAAAAATTTTATAACTTTGTATACCCTTTAAACAAAAAAAAAAAAATGTAACTCAAAGTTCTGTCAAAGAGACTTTAAAAGTTATCATTTCTAAAAATTTCATTCATAAATAATAAGGTTTCTCTTTCTAAGTAAATTCCCTTAAAAATGATTTTTTTCAAATATGGATATACCCTGACGAAAACTATCAAAACATGTAATATGGGTGTCCTTCATATTTGTATTAATTATTTTTTTTTTCTTTTAAATAATTAAAATTTTTTTTATTAATAGAGACACCCATCTAAAATATTTTACATTTTATATTATTAGGGTTTATTTATTTTAAAATAATAAATTTGTAGTAATTCTGTTATATTGTCCAAGGATAGACTTTCCTTCACATTTTTCTAAATGATTTATCTAGGGCTTAAAAAAAAAATTTTAAAATTTTTTATATTTATATATATATATTTTATATATATATATATATATATATATATATATATATATATATAGGGGGGTTACAGAACTTTTTAAGGAAAAAATTTTGGTTCGGGGTGATTAAAGTTTTTGCTTTTATAGTTTATTCCATTTCTCGAACTCGTGGAATATTAAGATGAGTTTTGTTCACCAATGTATATATTGGTCATTTTCATGTCAAATTGTTTTCTAAGGCCTGGGTTAGTGGCTTTGTGCTGGTAGTACTTATTTTAGCGAAAAACTGTACGCCACTGGTTTTCAAAAATTAGTACTACTCTCTTAAAGTCAGTTTAATTATTCTTAATTTCCCTTGGGCTTTTTTGTTCTGAATTACCATTTTTGAAATTACTTAAAGTACACTTAGCTGTTTCATGTTTTTATATTTTATTATTTATTTGTACTAATTGATCAGGAATAATTTATTCGATTTTAATTTTTAGATTAGATCTATAAATGACTCCTCTTGGTATTTCCCTGCTTATTTGCATTCGAATATTTCTTCTCCCTTCGAAATATTTGGTCTCGCGGAAACTGTTATACGGATACGGATTAATAAATTAATTTTGATTTCGAAACGTAGTCAGGGGCGACAAAAATTCAGAGATACTTTCAGAAAACTGGCTTTGGAAAAACCCAAAACCCCCTTTTAAAAAAACCCTAGTAATTTTTTTTTTAAAAAAAAAGACTTACGCAGGAACCACTATGTAGTCCTAGAAAATATTTTGTACATTAAATTTGACCTATAATATTTTTGTGTAGCAAACATCTCAATATCTCCACCCCGGTTTCAAAAATTTAAATAAACTTTAAAGGTACTTTAAAACACCCCGTATCAAAAAAAACCCAAACTTTTTGGACTAAAGTTTATATAAAAATTTTTTTTATATTTTTAATTGAATCTACCTTAACCTCATTCTGTAACACCCATATATATATATATATATATATATATTATATATATATATATATATATATATATATATATATATATATATATATATATATATATATATATATATATTATATATATATATATATATTATGGAAAAGCCAAATAGGTGTTCTTGATGTTATACAGTGATATTTCGTTTTTGTAGGGTCCCATAATAATATCCAGCAATAAACAGTAAGCGAAATGGGACTCAATTTGCCTTGACTAGATTTGTTTCTCCATGCCGGAAATATCTTGGCAATAACGTTTCCCCTGCTCGTCACTTAAGGCCCCCAAATTTTTGGGGAAGAAATCAAGATAAAAATCCGGAAAGTAAATTTTGAGACGCATTCAATATTCCATTTCTTTATAAGTATTATGTAACTTTTTAATACACAGCTTTCTCATTTCCGAGCAAATTTGCAACAACTAATTTAAAGGCACTCCAAGCTCGTAATTAAATTTTATGCATATTATTAACTTTTTCATCTACATCATTATTTTCCTGATTTGTGGACCCAAAAAAATATACTTTCTTTAATTTTTGCTTCTCTTACTCTCGGAAATTTCTATTTTAGATAAAAGAACCCTGTTTTATTTTGATTCTTTATTTTAACAAAATTCTTTATTAATTCCAATTAAGTATGCAAAGGAAGAGACAGGGCCATACT
Organism: Listronotus oregonensis; assembly: GCA_019359885.1. Classification (NCBI taxonomy): domain Eukaryota; kingdom Metazoa; phylum Arthropoda; class Insecta; order Coleoptera; family Curculionidae; genus Listronotus; species Listronotus oregonensis. Next base: position 104,661 of record JAHBCN010001201.1, on the reverse strand, counting down.
AACCCTATGGGCTGTTTGGGCTACAGCCCAGGAGCGCCGTAACTTAGGGAGCCACGAACGTAAAGATGAGGGATTTTTGAATATGTTTAAATCTCCATATCTCAATTAATAAATTCGGGAAAGGATAAATGCACACCCCGAGTAAGACCTCTGAGTGAGGTAGCGTTCGTGGCTCGCGCTCGCGCTCGCACTCGCACTTTTCTTGCATATTAGATATGAGCTTAACGGTGATTTTTAAGTCACCGGTATATCGGTCACGGTGACTTATAAGTCGCTGCTTCTTTTAATGGCGACCCAAGTCGCGTTTAACCCAAAAATAATTATTATTGGGGTATATAGAGTATTATCTTGGGTTCATTCGAAGAATAGTAGAAGCTAATAAATGTGATAAAAGTTGTTATTAAATTTAAAATTAATAAATTTTAGAAATCGCTATTCTATAATAAATTACAATTTACATTATTTCCAAAAGATTAAAAAAAAAACAATATTTTTATTTTATTTATTTATTTTTGTAAATATAATATAAAGAAAAAAAGCGGAACAAAAACCAAATTAACAAACAAAAAAGCTGGCAAAAATAAACATAACAATAATTGATTAAAAATATAGCAAAGAATAGGAAAATTCTAAGTACTTACAAAAAACTTAAATGTTTTCATTTACATTTAAAAATATGAGCATGCTTGCCTTCTTTGAATTTATTCTATTTCGACGTTCTGTAATTATTTGTCCCGCCTTTGAATAAACTCGTTCACATGGAACCGAGGTAGGTAAGGCACAAAACATATTCCGAAAAATATTGCTCGAGATTGTATAGTACATAATGTGTTATGAGGTTATCACTCCACCATTCGCTTGGCTTTTTTTAACGCGAATATCTTTAAACTTTAATTTTCGCTTGAGAGTTAGATGCTTTATTTTTTTTAAAGCTCCCCACATCGGTATTGGAATCGCTCTCATTACAACTATTTATTTTTTTTCAGCAATCGCGGTTGTTTTTTCTTTAACCAACTGAGATTTCAAAAGCATGGATGTCACCGTTCGTATTACTTTTTTCTTTAAATTAGCTACCAAGGCCTCATCAGAAGACGGTAATAATTTAATTCTTGGATCTAAAAATGTAAAAAATACAAGTGTATTGCTGAGTTCGACGTTTTTAACCTTTCCAAGGGACTTGAATTTAGTTATTCGACGAGTAACCTTTTGCATTTTTATTAAATTCCATTTTGAGTAAATTCTGACATACAGCTTTAAACCATTACTCAGGGGTATAACTAAGAGCCACTCATAGTTTTCGTCATTTCTTTAAAAGGCTTCAATACTTTGCATAATTGTTGACATGTTTTCCACTCTTGTGTTAAATCTTTATCTATCACAGCAATAGTACCTTTGATATATTCTTCTAAATCGACGAACCGTTTTAACATATAGAAAGTGAAATTCCACCTATTAGCAGCATCTTGGAGCTTTAATGGTTCTTTTCCTGATTTTTTTTTTGAATATCTATTATTTTTTGATTGAGAGTGGTGCTTTGTTTAAAGTAGCTAACAATTACTTTTTTTTTAAATCAACGAATTTATTTCGGCGCTTACAGTTAATCCGTAGCTCCATCACGCTGGAACCCGCTGTAGAAAATATCTTTTTTATTTTATTTTATTTTAAACCACAAACGATGCTAATGAATGTAGTAAACTCAATTTTTTTTTAATAATAAGACCAAAAAAAAAATAATAATTGCAAATAATGTAACTGCTACTAGTCAGATTAATGCTCAATCGTGTGTAGTTTTTTGTAGTAACAAAAAATTTTTTATCTGATGCGAGTACACAAAATATCGCATGTTACGAAAAATAATTGAGTCACAAAAAAGTGCGACATGTACTCAAAAACTTCAAACGGTGCTAATGAATGTAGTAAACTCAATTTTTTTGTGTTTTTAATAATAAGACCAAAAAAATTATAAATATATTTCTGAGCAGTAATTATTGCAAATAATGTAATTGCTACTAGTGAGATTAATGCTTAATCGTTTGTAGTTTTTTGTAGTAACAAAAAAAAATTACTTGATGCGAGTACACAAAATATCGCATATTACGAAAAATAATGGAGGCAGAAAAAAGTGCGACATATACTTAAAAACTACAAACGATGCTAATAAATGTAGTAAACTCAATTTTTTTATAGTTTTAATAATTAGACCAAAAAAATTATAAATACATTTCTGAGCAGTAATAATTGCAAATAATGTAATTGCTACTAGTGAGATTATTGCTCAATCAGTTTTAGTTTTGTAGTAATAAAAACATTTTTTTTACTTGATTTGAGTACACAAAATATCGCATATTACGAAAAATAATGGAAACTTAAAAAAGTGCGATATGTATTCAAAAACTATAAACGATGCTAATAAATGTAGTGAAATAATTTTTTTTGAAGTTTTTATAATTAGACCGAAAAAATTATATAAGACATTTTTAAGTAGTAAATATTGCAAATAATGTAATTGTGACTAGTGCGATTAATGCTCAATCGTTTGTAGTTTTTTGTAGGAAGAAAAAAAATTACTTTATGCGATACAAAATATCGCATATTACAAAAAATAATGGAGGCAAGAAAAAGTTTACTTCATTCATTAGCATCGTTTGTAGTTCTTGAGTACATGTCGCACATTTTTGTGCCTCCATTATCTTTCGTAATATGCGATATCTTGTGTACTCGCATCAAGTAAAATTTTTTTTGTTACTTCAAAAAACTACAAATGATTTAGCCTTAATATCACTAGAAGCAATTACATTATTTGCAATAATTACTGCTCAGAAATGTATTTATAATTTTTTTGGTCTAATTATTAAAACTACAAAAAAAATGAGTTTACTACATTTATTTATTAGCATCGTTTGTAGTTTAAAATAAAATAAAAAAATAGATATTTTTTAAAGCGGGTTTCAGCGTGATGGTGCTTTACTCCGTCTGTAACTACTAAATTTAATAAATGTGCAAAGCACCCAAAAAGTTTCCAGACAAGTTTTATTATTTATTATTTATTTTGATTATCCTTTAGCTTCTTGTATTTTAACTAAAAATAAAATGTAGGTTTTTTTATCTTTGTGACAGCTCACGAAGGATTTTTCATATATATATATATATATATATATATATATATATATATATATATATATATATATATATATATATATATATATATATATATATATAATTTTAATTAATATATATATATATATATATATATATATATATATATATATATATATATATATATATATAAAATATAGCTACACGTATACATATACATACATGCTCCTAAATACCAGAGTACCGTGAGTGCCGGGTTTTCCGATGTTTAACCCATCTTTTTTCCCAGTTCTGTCAACGCTGTCCAAAAACTGAAACATGCAAATATTGTATTTCACAGCACCTTTTAGACAACGCGGTAGTGCCACCACGGACGTTATTTTTAAATAACTACTACCTAAATATGTCTCCCCGGCGGGTAATCGAACCCGGATCGCTGGCACGGCGAGCCAATTTCCAATTTAATAATGCTTTATTTGTTTTTAATAATTTTAACATTTTACATTACAACTAATAACTACTATATAATATACAAAGTACATTAATTTCGCGCTCCTCCTTTTACCTTTTCAGGTTTTGGAGGTGAGGATACCGGCCAGCTAGGAAGCTGGGCGGGGGCGAGATGGAGCCGGGCGGTAGCATAGAGTTGTTCCCAGTTGTATATTTCAACTTCCACCGGTGTGACCTTTCGGAATCTATTGCATTGCTTATGGTACCAGAGGTTTAAAATTATATGGTAATTTGTGCTGTATTAGTTAATTTGTAGTTGCCGAGACTTTGACCACTACGCTACCGGAGAGACGGTTAATGTAAACTTTATTTAACAAAATCATTTTATTAATAACTGCAATGAAATATTAAAAAATCATATTTAAGAATTTCAATGCCTAGGCTCTAGGGCGCTTATTGGTTTATAGCCCAGGGCGCCAAAATTGATTCGAACGACCCTGTCTATAATTGTAAAAAAAAATTAAAACAGTTCAGCTCAAAGTCGAAACACGGTACATATTTACTCAACTAACATGCTTTATCTAAAAATAACTAATAATATTTTATACAATATTTACTATCACGCATATAATTTATATATTAATTTTTTCCGTTTTTAACCTTGAGCAGTCTGCATATATAATGTATGGGCTTTTGATTACAAATTGAAATTAGCAATAAACTTTAACAATGCAGTAAATAACTTAGTGTGTGCCTACGCTTCGCACATATTTACGTCCTATTAGCAATTCGGTGGAGGTAATTGATAGCTGATACTATTGTTCATTTTTTGTTATCAAGACCACCCGTAAGGCCGGAAAATAAAGAGAAAATAGAGAGGTCATTCACGTAGTCACACATTTACATAATAAATTTTTGATTTACTCTAGAGAGTTTATTAGATACTAGTCAAACAGCCCCTGACAGATCTTTCTTGAAGTTTTTGATTCAAATAAATTCACATACTTGTCTAGATAGGATAGAATAAAAGCCACGTTTTTTCGCATCGTACCCAGGCCCGTGCTGGCCCGGGGGGACAGGGGGACAAATCCCTCTGCGCCCTCGCCTTTCGGCGCCCTCACTCTAGTAAAAAAAATGAGAATTTTTGTGGTTGTTTATCCCTTATAATAACATAGACTTTTTTACCCAATTTTCAATAAAGAGTTTTTGAGTTGATTTTAATAACGAGAAAAACGTTGTTCTTATAAGACATTTGTAATGAAGTTTTTAAGTTAGTTTTAGTTTTTAGCCTATTTAATTTGATACGAGTGCTGTATTTAGGAATCTAAAAAGTGATATTTATTAGCTCAATACTAAGCTTATATAAGTAGAAATGTTATTTTTAAACATGTAAACTATGAAATGCGCTCAATAGCATATTTTAATCGATATGGTTGTATCTTTAGGTTATTAAAGTATTTTTAGAAAATCATTTAAAACGTGAAAACAAAAATTATGGTCTTATTTTGAATAGAATCCATTTATATGTATTTTAGTGCTGAATCCAAATCGAGGTCATTAGGCCCAAACTAGGATAGCAAACAAAAGAAAAGTTTTGATGTGTTAAAAAGTGTTAACATCTGGGCTTGATTAAAGTTTGGGTTTGTTTTTAAAAATTTAACTAGCAATTTAATAAAAATATATATATCGAAAAAATAAAATAGACTATATTTTTTGTAATTTAAAATATTTAAATTTATTACTGTATTTAATAATTTTTATAATAAATTTATTTATAGCTTTTTTTTGTATGAAATTTAATTTTCTTTGAAGAGATATAAAATACTTGAGTACCTGAGGAAAAAATTTTTCCAGATTAATTAAAATGATTTTTTCACATTTTTCTAAATAAAAAAAAGATTTTGGAAATTTTTAGTTTAATAAAATCTTTTCTTTCAAAAATTAGCGTAAATTTTTTAAATATTTAAAATTGCATTTTAAAGTGGTGATAATGGAAAACAATAATCAAAGTTTGAAAGTAAAAATGATTCAAATTTTAAAAAACGTAAAATTAATTGTTTCTATTTGGACATTTTCATTTACTTCAACTGCTATTTTAACTAAACCTAAAAGAATTTAGAAAAATTATTTAAAAATAGCTTCTAATTGCAAAAATTCGATAAAAATTTCAATTTTCAGTAGATGTTTTATAGGTTATTATGTATGTCATAATTTGAAAAGGGATTCTGGTAATTTTAATGAAATTCAACTGGGCTAAACTTATTAAATCATGTTAAGTTTAATTTGCTGGTTTTAAATTTTTTAAAAATGACCTAGGGTACAAAATTGGGATTGGGTTTTGAGCAGTAAATTGTACACCTTTGATGGGTAAAAGGGCCAGCTAAAATATCACTTTTTAATGTAAAACTTTTTAAATTGAATATTGAATGTTTATAAAAATAAGTTACTATAAATCATTGATCAAAAATAACTTTATTAAGTTTTAGACAGCACTTCATAGATAAACAATTTAAGGATCCCCAATTTTTATTGAATGTTTATCAAATTGCTCAACTTTGTCCTTGAAATTCTAACATAGTCAAAGTAGGGCAAAAGCGAAAACGCCTACCCCTAAATCACCCTCAAAGGGCCCAAAATTAGTAATCAGGGGGGATTTTGAGGGTTAAAAATTTGTTTGCCAATTTAGATCACGTAGCAAACCACTATGGAAGGTTTTAAAAATATGAAATTCATTTTCTAAATGCAGATAACAATTAAATGGGGAAGGCTTCCTAGACACTTTAAATAATAATTTATTTTTGATGCGTAAATTTTAATACTTTTAAAAACCCGCAATTTCTAGAAAGTTCTTACAAAAAAGAAGAAGCTGAAAACCCTAAATTCAAAACTTTTACAGCCCGCTCGCCTCGGAAAGGAATCTTGTCATTTTAGAGGGAAACCAGAAAAAAATTGGAAAAATTTTTTTTTAAGCTTTTAAAAAGAACTTTCGAATTAAAAGATGAGTGTCTCCCTTTAGTTGAAACCCGGGAGACTGAATAATATTTTCGGTTTTACCAAAATGGGTCATTTATTTGCTAAATTTGATTTTCGTCAAGGAAATGAATTTAAAATCCCTTTATATTAGATATTTATATAAGAAATATATTTTTATTAAACATGTTTTAATTTATATAATTTAAAAATCTAAGATGATTTAAATTGACAAAAATTTTTTTATTTTGGTAATTTAATAGTCATACAATCTAGGTAAAAAAAATTGAATGTAAGTATTTTAACTCCCTAAAACTCAGGTTTCGTCCAAAGTTTTTTTATCAGGGTCAAAATTGATTTTACTTTTTAATATTAAATCTATAGATTTTCTAATAATTTATAAAAACAGAATTATCATTTAATATATTTTTTAAAAACCTTTGTAATAAATATCTTTTCAAAACTAACATTTATAAAGTATTCTGTTATAAAAAATTTTAAAAATTAAATATTAAGAAACGTCAATAAGATTTTTACGATTGAGTTGTTCTTAGGTTTGTAATTTTATGAAGCTATTACACCCGGACACACAAAATTACGTGGTCTGTGCATTTGAATAGAATCCATTTATATGTATTTTGATGTGCTGAATCCAAATCCGAGGTCCGTTAGGCCCATACACCCTTAAAATTTTGAGTTTATTGCAAAAAACTGCTAAAAATGGTTAAAAATTTTAGTTGAGTTCAATAAAAACGATTTTTTTTATTGAACTTGATCAAGTATGTTTCTTATGTATGTCGATACGATAGAATCTAAATCCGAAGTCCGTTTGGCTGTACACCCTTCAAATTTTAAGTAAATTGCAGAAAAACGTTGAAAATGGCTAAAAATTACATTTATGAAAACGAATTTTTTTTTCATTGGACTCGATCAAGTATGTTTATTATGTATTTCAATACGCGGAATCTAAATCCGAAATGCATTTGGCCCGTACACCCTCCAAATTTTGAGTAGATTGCGAAAAACTGCTAAAAATTGCGAAAAATTACAGTTATGATTTTATTTATTGACATTGATCATGTATGTAAATTTGGAGTATGTACAGCCAGACGGACTTCGCATTTAGATGTAGCTTATCGAAATCCATAAGAAAAATACTTAATCTTGCTTGTGTGCCGGTGTTATTAAAGCTTTTTCTTTAAAACGTTAGGGTATACTAATGAAATAAGAATTGTCTTTGATTTAATTAAGTTCATCAGAGTATTATCTTACACTAGTTATAGTCACTTTTTATAATAGTTTAATATTTTAGTTTAATTTATTTTCCTACTTCATAATTAACAGTTTTTAACTTCAAAGGAAGAGCTATTTTACCGTATATAACAGTTAATTTTTGTTTGACATTTTCATAAATTTTGTACGTTTGCTTGGATTAAATAATTTATTGTTTTAAAATACGTTAAAATTTATTTGTTAACTACTTCAAATATTGAGGAAATAAACATTGCTTTTCAATATCTTTGATATAGCTTACTAGTATGGCAAAGTAAAATCAATTTCCTTATTAGCCCGAGATGGGTTTAAAGGCTTAGACATGTTATCATGAGTCCACAGCCGCGTCAAAGAATCAGCACACTACATGCGCCATTGGACTCCTACTCATGCTTACATTCTTCCGTCCGACCCGGGCCTATTACCACACAAGAGCAACCACCAGCTCAGGCTTATAGCTAACTTGTCTGAAGACTTATATCTGTACAAATATTTGTAAAAGACACGAAATGTAAATAGTATTACTAATAAAGCACTAGTTTGAGTCCGGCTTAGGCCGATTCTGCGATGTTATGGGCGCCCTCATCACTCCCTGTCCCGCGCCCTTTAGAGGCACCCAGTCTGTCTCAAAGTATATCTTTATGGCTTTTGACGGACCATACCCCAATTAACCTTTAACGATTTTATTACCTATTGTTATTGGGTAAACCCATTTGTTCATAAGGGCAGGGGTGGGCCAGGTATTTCTTGAGTATTAAGCATTAGGCAAATAAATATTTTGGCTAATATTTTAGTGGCAGTGTTGAATAACCGTTTTTACTGTGCGTTTCGAAAAAGTTGTTTTACGAGAATATAACCATGTCGCGTCGAAATCATTTGTCATTAGATGCAAAACAGGTTGTGAAAAATGTGTATGAAACTTTAATCAGTAGAGGTCTAATAACAATGTCTACTTACAAAAACTTCAATATCATCGATAATAATTATTATTAGTGAAGAATTGAACAAAAGAAAAAAAGGTAGTGATTTTCAATTTTACCGTATTGACAATAGTGATCAGGACCTAATAAGAAGGAAAATATATTGTCTTTATGAAAGCGGAGTTATTCCTACCTTGGATAAACTGAAAAAGAAGCTAGACGAAGACGAAGACGAAACCAATATAAATATTAGCCGTGCCATCCTCCATAGAGTTGTTTGTAAAATGGGATTTAAATACCGCAAAATAGACAAAAGACAAGTAGTAATGGAATCGCACAGGTTACGCACTTGGAGATTTAATTACCTTTAATAAATTAAAAGATATAGGTTAGAAAACAGATCCATAATTTACCTTGATGAAACATGGTTTGATACACACGAGACAGAATCCAATGGATGGGTTGACTCAAGTCAAATCTGTCAGGCGAAAGCACCTTCAAATAAAGGAAAACGCATTACCATAATACACGCTGGTTCAGAAGACGGATTTGTCCCAAACTGCTTGCTGTTGTCTGTAAAGAATATTAAGGATTCTAGCTTGGATTATCATGAGGATACAAGTGCAGAACTTTTTATAAACTGGTTTTAAAATTATCTTTTAAAACATATTCCAAACAACAGTTTTATTGTCATGGATAACGCAAGCTACCACAGCCGTCTGCTACACAAAGCACCAGCTTCATCAAGTTCAAAAACTGAAATCCAGGAATATTTGTTAGAAAATGATATTTATTTTGAATTCCGTTACAAAAAAAACGCAGCTTTTGAAAGTCCTAAATGCATATGCAATTAAAAAACAATATGTATGTGATAATTTGACTGAACAGGCTGGGCATACTGTCTTACGGCTTCCTCCGTATCACTGTATGTTTAACCCTATAGAGCATTTGTGGAACCAAGCAAAATGAAAGATTAGAGCAAAAAATGTTACACCCACTTTAAGTCCCAGTGTTATAAATTTGATAAAAAATGTAATTACTAACATACCAGTTGAGAGCTGGAAAAATTCACTACAGCACATTATAAAAATTAAAAACTCTTACATTTCTCTCCAAAACAACATAAGTCCTATTGTAATTAATCTCAATGATGACTCTGATAGTGAAACAGAATTAGATTTAGATATTTAGATTAAAAATGTAATTATGTATAGATAATGCAGTTATAAATTTATTAAAACTTTGCATAAATTTATTTTCTTAATGTAATTTTAAGATAATATTTACCTAAATAAACAATAAATTATAAATCTTTATATTATTAAAGTCCGTCCCTAATGTTCTGTCCTTTAATACCTACCGATCCGCAGTTTTATTGCTGCCGGCAGGTATAATCCATAAATGAATGCAAGAGCTAACACGGTATACTTTGAGACAGACTATACACCAGATACTGCGCATACAAAAAAGATGTAATTTTTTTCTACGAGCGTGCGCAGAGTAGTACTTTTCTGCACTAAGTGCGGAAAAACAAAACTACGCTTAAATCGTATAGGTTAAGGAAAATTTATATATATTTTAGTAGTAGACAATTTTATGCAATATTTACGAAGCCGTTACTAGTTTCAGTGTATTCGCTCGTGTCTAAGTTTTTTCGTAATTTGCGATATTTCAATTAAAACAAAAAAAGCACATTTTTTAATTACCCCGGGTAATAATAATAAGTGAATATAATATGTTAAGAAACAATAGGGCATTTGTTGATTTTGGCAAATAACGTCAGATTTTTTCTTTAAGCGACAATATAATATTATGTTTAATTTTTGTTTTTATCCGAGTCTCGTAGGAAATGTCAAAATTATTTTATATGAAGAAAAAGTGATATTTTTCTGGCGCGCTGGTGTTTAACTGCCGAAGGGAGTAAGGCTGTAGTCCAATGATTATAGCAAAAAAAGGTCATTTTTGTAATTAATGTTAACAGATATCTGACTGCGCCATGACTTCCGTAATAACCTGTAGATTACTAAAATCAAAAATCCAACCACTTTTTTTTCAGGTAACTCTTTTAAACACTAATTATTAAAAAAGGCCTTTTTTGTTCTTTTTTTTTAAATATAACACTTTACTTTTTTTTTAAATATACCACTTTACTCATAAAAGACCGTTTGTAGAGAATTCAAAAACCTACAAAATGGTTTTTGACAAATCCCGAACCGACCATTTTTCACCGAGAAAACCCAGAAAAACGCTTAATACAGACAAAAATTCGTATCTCAGTTAGTTTTTAACATTAAGGACTGTTTTTTTGGGAAATGATAGTCAATAACATACAGGGATGTGCAAAAGTCCGGAATAAAATTAATATCTTTTTAACCAGTAACTTAGGAAAAAAACGCTAAAACATGTCAATTGATTTTAAATTGTACGCATTTTTTGGCAATAAAATGAAATATTTTTTTCAACCCCTTAGCTGCAACCCTTTCCAACTTTTTTTTTTCAAATGCAAACCTATATCTAATCTGACCATACCCTTTCTTTTTTTTAAACTTATGTGGTTACCAGGATATGAGAAAAAACTCTTTTAAAAACAAAAAAGTTAGAAATACCTACTTAGTGCTATCTACGGGTGAATTAACGTTGCAAATAAACAAATAAAGTGGCATTCAGCATTGATGATGTACACTGCTCAACAATTGCTAAGGATCATCAGTACCTAGTTTCTAAAAGTTTACAAAAATTTTAAGAACAGACCAAGCTGGGCAGGCAGCACAACAAATTTTATTGATTATGTGTAAAACTGATAACGTAATCTAGCATCAACATTCTTTGGAATTTATTTTTTCAGAAAAAAATTACACATAAAATTAGTTATAATCCCAAGCAATTGTTGAGCAGTGTACTTAAAAAGAGAAAAAGGTTGTTAAATTTTTGTACCAAATTTAATGCCCTGATAAGAAAAAATTTTTGACTCAATTTTAAAATTGTGGCATTTCTGGGTAAAATTGAAATCTGTTTAGTTTATTAATTGTGTACCTTCAAAGTGTTCTTTTTAATTTGCCAAACAAAATGGTATTGTCAGAGAGGCAGCGTATCGAAGTCTTGATATTGTTGGGATGTGGGGATAGAATGCGGAGTCAAAGTGAAGTGTGTACTTTATTTAATGCAAAATATCCGGAAAATCACATTTCCCAGGCTACTGTGAGTAAGATCTACACAAATTTGAAAACATGGTACAGTGAAGGACTTGCCCAGAAGTGGCCGGCCACATGTTTTAGACGAAGATCAAAAATTGGACATTGCCGTATCTCTGCAGGAAGATCCACATTTGTCAACGGTTTCATTAGCCCAAAACAATCCTGCGTCTAGACGTACGATTGGGAGGTTTTTGAAAACAGAAAAATACCATCCATATAAGGTATATCTTGTCCAAGAGCTCTTGGAAGATGACTATGACAGGCGTTTGCAATTTTGTGAGAAAATAATGAGGCGATGTGACGAGAATAATGGGTTTCCACTGAACATGCTCTTTTCGGACGAAGCTACTTTTTATTTAAATGGAGTAGTTAACAGGCACAATTATCGATTCTGGAGTCAGGAAAACCCACACTGGATATGCGAAGCTCATACGCAGCGTCTTCAGAAAGTAAATGTATGGGCAGGCATCATCAACAACAGAATACTAGGGCCATACTTTTTTGCGGAAAACCTTACAGCTGCACGCTACTTAGACTTTTTACGCTTTAAATTAGTGCCTGCTTTAGCTGTTATGTTTCCCAATGAAGCAGATCCAGATATCCCCACTGAAATACTTTGGTTCCAATAGGACGGCGCTCCCCCACATTTTGGTATTAACTTCAGAGAATATCTCGATGAAATATTTGCAGGACGCTGGATTGGACCACGTGGTACAATTGAATGGCCGCCACGATCCCCAGACTTAACGGCATTAGATTATTTTTTTTGGGGATATATGAAAGACAAGGTTTATCAAAATAGGCCGGCTAATATTGAAGATCTAAAAAACAGAATTATAGTGGAATCACATAACATACCGGCTGAGGCCATTCGGAATTCCGTAGACGGGTTTTACCATCGCCTGCCAAGTAGAGGGTGGAGGGCATTTTCAGCATCTGTTACGTTAATTCACCCGTAGATAGCACTAAGTAGGTATTTCTAACTTTTTTGTTCTTAAAAGATTTTTTTTTATTCCTTGTAACCACATAAGTTAAAAAAAAAGAAATGGTATGGTCAGATTCCATTTTTTACGAGCTTTTCAATACACGACATAGGTTTGCATTTGAAAAAAAAAGTTGGGGAGGGTTGCAGCTAAGGGGTTGAAAAAAATATTTCATTTTATTGCCAAAAAATACGTACAATTTAAAATCAATTGACGTGTTTCAGCGTTTTTTTCCTAAGTTATTGGTTAAAAAGATATTAATTTTATTCCGGACTTTTGCGCATCCCTGTATAATTTAAGCTGCCGAAAGATGAAAATTGTAGCTTGTAGCATTAATAGTTTTTATTTAATCGCACTATAAACAAAATAGGCACTTATCTTGCAAGTGCCGTAAATAATGGGCAAATGGTCCAATTTGAATTTTTTAAAGTTGAGAATAAAGGCAACAAATTGCATATCTCACATTTTTATGTAAGTTTGAAGAAAATTGTTAAAAATGTTTGTTAACCTAGCGGAAACTATTAATGCGACAATTTTTATCTTTCGGCAGCTCAGAGTATATGTTATTGACCATCATTTTCCAAAAATCAGCCCTTAATATTGAAAATTAACGAAGATACGAATTTTGGAAAAAAATATCTGTTTTAAGCGTTTTTCCGGCTTTTCTCGGTGAAATATAGTCGGATCGGGATTTTTTCAAAAACCATTTGCTAGTACTTTTTGTTTTATTAAAAAAAAAAACGAAAAAAAGGCCGGTGATTTTTTTGGCCTGCGGAGGTACATGAAAGTTGAGAAGAGGTGGTTCCAAGGGTTGCACCAGTCATATGTCAATAATTTTTGGACGGATCATTTAGGATTTAGCATTAAAAGAATGTAAACTTTACTAGTAATTCTTATAAAAATGTAATAAACAAATTTAACAAAAGTAAATCATACAGAAAATTAAATAACAATTCTTTAAAACAAAGAAATCTCGTAATATGAAAACAAAATATAAATTAAAATGGTATAATATATATTTTTTTTTAAAACTAATTAGTCATAAGCAAAACCATATACTGACATTTTTTTTGAACCTTTTTTCTGTAAAATCATTAAAAATATATATATTTTATATATATATATATATATATATATATATATATATATATATATATATATATATATATATATATATATATATATATAATTATATATATATATAATATAAAATTTTCTTAAAATGTTGATTAATTTTCCCAAAAATTAAATCGGCCCCCAATATTTCCCCTGGCTTGCCTATAGGGGAAACCACCCCGTTTTTTTTTCAAGCTAACTTTTTTTACTAAAGGGTTTTTTTTTTAAAAACAAATTCCCAGCTTTTGAAAAAAAAAAATCTTAAATTTTTCCCAAACATGTCATTAATCAAAACGTAATTTTATTTAATAAAATTTAGCCAAATTCGGATTTATATTTAAACTTTCCTCATTTATTTTCCCCATTTTAAAATATGATTCAACATATCACGAAAACAAAAGGCAATTTAAAATATTTAATAACGTTAAATTTATTTGCGTCTTTTATTACAAAAATAAGCCAACTGACTAACCAAAATTTATACGGTTTAATTTGGGGAAAACCATGCTTTCAAAGACCAACCAAAATCCCCGATTAAATTCCTTTACACAAAAAAAAGTTGGTCATTTGAAACTTAAAAAAGTGAGATTTAAAAATTGGGGGGTTTACTAATTGGTAAAATTAATTAAAAAATTTAACCTTAAGAAATTGCGAAATTAATCCTATTTAAAAATTTTGTAATTAGGTTCAGATCAGTTTATAAATTTGTTTTAAAACCGTTTTTTTAAACGTCATTGGTTTACTACAGGGTTTTCCCTTTAATTTTGACATTTTAAACAATCTAAAAAAGGGTAAAAAATATTTTTGTATTTTTACAGTTTTATTATTTTTTTTGAGTTAACAAAAAAATTAATAAAATAAAAAAGAAAAAAGCATTATGTTATTAACATTTAAATTTAATTCAATTACCGGTGAATTTTTAAATTTAAAAAAAAAACGAAAAAACCAAAACTTACAATGGGCTTTTTTATTTTTTAGTTTGTTAATTGTGGTTGTTTTGGTAATTTTATTGTCTCGCCATTTTTTTTTTATATTTGCGAATTCTCAAACGGGGTTCCCCTCTTTGGCGAAAATAATTTTAACCATTTTAATTTCCCCAAAACCCGATGATTGGGCACAATTTATTATTATTTTTTAAAAATTTTTTATTATTAAATTTTAAAAAAAAAAAAAATTTTTTTTACAAAAAATTTTTTAAAAAAAAATCGGAATAATTTTGGCCAATTTTTTCCTTTTTTTTTCGGCATTTTTTTCATTTTTGGTCAAAACGGAAGCCAATTTAAAGTGCCAAATTTTAGAATTTTAAAAAATTTAAATTTTTTAAAATTTCTTTTTTTCTAAAAAGGGGAAATTTTTTTAAAAAAAAAATTTTTTTTAAAACATTTTTGGGGGCCTTTTAAAATTTTTTTTTCCGGCGGGTTTTTTTTTACCCCGGAAAAAAAAAATGAAAATTTTTAAAAAACCTTTTAAAAAACGAAAAAAATTTTTAACACTGATTGGGATTTTTTTAAAAAATAAAAAAATTTAAAAATTTTTTTTATTTTTTAAAAAATTTTTTTTTGTTTTTTATATTTTTTTTTTGGGGAAAAAAAGTTTTAAATTTTTAAAAAGGAAAAAAATGGGGACATTTTAGCCCCCTTTAAAAAAAACAAAAAAAAAATTTTTTTTTTTTGTTTTTTTAAATGAATTTTAGCCCAAAAAAAAAGGGAAAAAATTCCCCTTTGGGAAAATTTAAAAAAAACAAAAATAAAAAATTTTTTTTTTTTTTTTTTTTTTTTTTTTTTTTTTTTTTTTTTTTTTTTTTTTTTTTTTTTTTTTTTTTTTTTTTTTTTTTTTTTTTTTTTTTTTTTTTTTTTTTTTTTTTCCCCCCCCCCCCCCCCCCCCCCCCCCCCCCCCCCCCCCCCCCCCCCCCCCCCCCCCCCCCTACCTTTTTGGGGCAAGTCGGTCACCTTGTCAAGAAAAATAATAAGAAAAAATTAAATAAAATTTTGGAAATTTTACTTTAAAAACTTAAGAAATTTAAAACTTTTATACTTTTTATGCCTTTTTTTAAAAGACATTAGTTTATTTGCTTATATTTATAGTATTTAAAAAAAGGGAAAAAAATGGTATGGTGTGTTAATTGATTTTAAATTAACCTGAATTTACTTCAGCATCAAGTATAGGTCACCATGTATTATTTAAATTAACAGATATTGATGTTTCTTTAAACTGGACTGGTAAAGAAAACGATCAAAAAATATCAAAATAAGACAAAGACCTCAAAAAAAACGAACTTCCATGACCAAATTTATGAAATTCCATATTTAAAGGAACTTGGTAAAGATCTGCAAAATCGCATTTAAATTTAATATTAAAACGGCATTTAAATCAAAACTACTCTAAAGCTTTTTTAAAAATGGGCCAGTCAACATTTTAAATAATTTCTGTTCCAAAATTTTCCTGCGTTGTTGAGATATAAAAGGGAAAACGAAAAAACCCCTCAAGTTGAGTCAAAAAAACAAAAGGGGAGGGGAAACTGAAATCAGGAATTTCGGAAATGCTTGGTCAAAAAAAAAACCCCATACATAAATGGTCGAAAAAAAACTATTCATAAAGATACTCACTGGAAGAAAAAAAAATTTTGGAGCGAATAATTTAAACAAAAAAAGTATTTAGCAACATAGCATCAATATTCCAAATCTCTGGCAGCTGTTGCTGAACCTGGAAGTCGGTCAAGCTTCGGTGAACAAAGGGGTATATATAAGTCGTATTTTAAAATAGTTTTTTAGTTATTACGGGTTTGAGGTAGGTGGGGACATCATAACCAAACTTGTGTAAAAATAAAAATAAAGACAATGGAAATCCAAGATTTTAGTGTTATTGAAACAGATATTGATTTTAATTTTTCTTTTTTAATAAAATTAAGGGTTTTCTTTTTTTTACGTTTTTTTTTTTAAAAGTTCCTTTGCTAAAATCCGAAACTCCCTGTTTATTATTGTTGTTATCAAATTTGTTTCGATTTTTGTTTTTGGTGTTCTTTTTTTTTAATGTTGTTAATCTTGTTCTTCCTCTAGTTTTACCTATACAGGGGCCCAGACCCATTTTCTCAGCATTTGTTCAAAAAAGTTTTAAAAAATGTTTAATAAAAAGTATTTGTTTTAAAAGTAGATTCTTAAATTTAAAATATAACATATACAGGGTGTGCCATAAATGAGATAATAGATATAACTTTTATTTTTGTAATGTAACACCCCTTATATTTTCCAGTTTTCAAACTCCTCTATTAATTCTACATTAATCTTATGTACTATGTCCTATATCTATCTTAAGCCGTTTTCTATTTATTGGAAGATATTTACTTTTTGCGATTTAAAATGACAATAAGTTTACAACGGTTTATTAAATTACAATAGTCTAACAAATTATAAAAGATGTTCAAATTGATGACCACTTTCAATTTGACACAACTGACATCTTCTCAAAAATTCTGTCGTACAGGAGCTTATAAGAACTTCTCGTGGAATTTCTTGGCAGGCAATGGATATTCTGTTTTTTAATTCTTCCAAGTTGTTTGGCTTTTCCGCATAAACAATTTGTTTTAAATGGCCCCATAGGAAGAAGTCTAAAGGTGAAAGGTCAGGTGACCTAGCTGGCCACCTGACTGGACCCTGATTCCCTATCCATTTCTCTCCGTATTTGTTGTCCAAATAAAATGATACTTCAGCTGAGTTGTGGGCGGGCTCCATCCTGTTGCCACCACATATTTAGATAGTCATGCAGTGGAATATCTTCTAAGAATTTCGGTAGGATATTTCTAAGAAAATTCAAATACCTTTCTCCATTTAATGTCCCTTCATAAAAATACGGACCAATTATCCGGCCGTTGAAAATTCCGCACCAAACATTTATTCCCCATTTTTCTTGGAAATGTGTCTCGCGTACAGTTGTACAGACCAATAGTGACTGTTATGTCGATTTAAGATTCCATTGTTATGAAATCGGGATTCGTCCGTCCATAGAATTTGTGTCAAAAAGTTCGGATCATCGTGTATCTTCACAGATATCCATGCAATGAATTCAATTCTTCTTTCGTAATCAGTGTTACGCAAACTTTGTACCAGATGAATTTTGTACGGATAAAAACCGTTATCTACTAAAATGCGTTGAACTGATGATTTGGTAATACCCGTCTCATTGGAAATTAGTTCAATTGATGCGTTAGGATGGATAGAACAAAAGCGAGTACATTGATAATGTTATCTTCCACTTTAACAGGACGCAACCGCGGTACTCCTTTTGGGCTGGGAAAAGCACCCGTTCGAAGTTTTCGTTCCACATTCGCAAATGTTCTTGGCGATGGGGTAGCTCTCTCTGGAAATCGCTTTCTGTACAATGCTGTAGCTCTTCTCGCATTTTTGGTACACTCTCCATAAACTAGCAACATGTCTACGTATTCACTAAAAGTGTATAAAGACGGCCTACTTAATAAATTAATTAATTTTGTCTGATTATCATTTGACATTTGTTGTTAAACTAAGTGATCGAAATTGGATACCAAGGCAATTCAACTTGTAACGAAGCAGGTGGCGAAGTAATTAAGTATTATTTCAAATCTCAATAAATACATAAATCACTTAATAAACCAGAAACGGCGTAAGATAGATATAGGATATGGTACATAATATTTATGTAGAATTAATAGAAGAGTTTGAAAACTGGAAAATATACAGGGTGTTCCATTATAAAAATAAATGTTACATCTATTATCTTATTTTTGGCACACCCTGTATATGTTATATTTTAATTTTAAGAATCTACTTTTAAAACGAAACACCTTTTATCTGAAACAATTTTTTTTTCGACGAACCGTTTTCGAACAAATCGCTGGGTAAATAGGTCTGGGTGACCCTGTATAAAATTTATTACATACACAAGGGATCTTATAAATAACATTTTTTGTGCTTTTGTTTATATTGTATGGTTTCGTTTTTGTTACTTGAGATCTAATAATGTTTTGTGTTTTAAAGATAGTACGAATATTAAATTTATTACCTATTCGTTGAATTTTATTTAATAAGCTAGGAATATATGGAAAAAATAGATTTGTAATAAGTCTATTTTGATTTTGTCTTAAATTTGGTTGTTCAAATTTTTTTAAGCATTTGTTTATAAAATCAGGATAATAATTGTTTCAATCTAAAATACCTTTTAAAAATTCTATTTCGTTTTCTTTGTTTTGACCAGAACAAATTATTTTAATTCTATCGAGAAAACTTTTTACAACTCCTTTTTTTACCATTATTGGGTGATTGGAGTTAAAATTTAAGTATCTGTTTGTATATGTGTTTTTCTGTAAAATTTAGTTTTAAATTTATTTACATCATTTTCTATAAGAATATCAAGAAAAGAAAGTTGTGAGTTTTGTTTTTTTTTCTAATGTGAAATGAATAGTGAGTTGTTGTGTATTAATGTGTGTAAAAAATTATTTAGACAATGTTTGTCATGTTGATAAATAGAAAAAATGTCATCAATATATCTTCACCAAACAAAAGGTTTATAATGATAATTTTGTAAAAAACCGGATTCATAATTTTCCATTAAAATATTACTTAACAATGGTGATAAAGGTGAACCCATGGCCATGCCAAAAGTTTGTTTATAAAATATTAAAATGTTATTTATAAGATCCCTTGTGAATGTAATTAATTTTATATAGGTAAAAATCCCAGACCATTAGCCAAACGCATAAAAGAACATAGCATAGCAACACGCATTTGATAACAACCACAAAATAAACTAGAATACTTCTAGCATTTTTGCGAAAAAACTTATTCAAAAAAAAAACGTAAAATAAAGAAAAGCGCATTTATTTTATTAAATAAAGATAAATGTATAGCATCAATATCTATTAAATTAAATAATACATGGTTACCTATGCTTGATGCTGAAGTAACCTTTTTTGTCTTTTTGTATACTACACATATACCAGTCAAATAAACTAATGTCATTTATGACAAAACGTCATAAAAAGTATAAAAGCTTTCAGAATTTCCTAAGTTTTTAAAGCAAAATTTCTTAAAATTTAGTTTACTTTTTTCTTTTAATTTCATCTTGAAAACGGTGGAATCTGTAGTTTTCCTATGTACCAATAATTTGTGGACACACTGTAAAAATATTCTAAAATTTTTGACTTTAGACCTTTTGACCTTTGACGAATTTTGGATGCATGGATTTACCTGAAATTTTTACAGAGGATAGGAAATAGCCCAAGGATCAAAGTTTATATCATGCCTAGGTGTGCTTTTATCCTGGGGGTGGTTGCCACCCCATCTTGGGGGTGGAAATTTTTTATTACATTTTAACTGCAGAAATCGATAAAGAAAGTAATTATTAGTAAAAAATGTTCTATACATTTTTTTTGTAAAACTAATATTTTTCGAGTTATTTGCGATTGAAAGTAAAAGTTTTCAACGAAAAAATCGACGTTTTTAATGGGGTTTTCACGAATAACTCTAAAAATATGCATTTTATCAAAAAAACTGTGTAGAGCAAAATTGTAGCTTATAATTTTTTTTTATAATTTCTCTACAACCACTACAGACCTAGCTACGGCTTGTTTATGGTTAGCTTTTGTTCGTCAAATGTTAAATTTGAAAGATTCAAAGTCAAATAGCGGGAAAAGTTTGCATTTTTCAAGGAAAACATATAGGGTCATTTTTTAAAGTATGTAATAAGACCTTTTTTTAAAAACAAAAAAAGAGTTTTAGCATGAAAATTGAGCGAGTTATGATAAAAATAAAGTCGGCTCCTACTTTTTTCTACGAAAAGATCATTAAAAACAACCCCCTAATTCCCCTCTTAATTAAAATAGATCTGTACCCTTCTGCGATTCTTTTTATATATGTACTATTAATATATTCTAGAAGTTTAAAAAATTAAAATGCTTAATTTTAGAAAAATTGGGCTTAAAGGGAAAAACGATTTTTCGCAATTTCGTAAAAATAGCCATTTTCTTCAAAATAACTCCAACAATACTGGGGATACGAAAAAAATGCTAGGGTACCGAACAATAGCTTTTTTGATAACAAAGACTTTTTATTACATATATTTTTCTGTTCAATAAATATTTGGCCAAATATGGCCGTTTAAATCCTCTATTTACGAGCGAGCACCACCTTATTCTAGCCCTTTAAACTCATCCCATTTTAAAACTAAGGGATTAAAAAGGATTTAATTTACATAGCCTTGTAGCTCTTAAAAAACCCTACAAAATTATTTTTGAACAAACTTTCTATCATTAAAACTAAAGGAGCTATGTTTAAAAAACAAATCAACTTTTTTTCCGAGAAAGTCGAAGTGGGCTATTTGGAGCATAATATTCTATAAAACCGGTATACTTTATACTTTTACCGGTATAATTTTTGTATGGAATTCTCCTTTTTTTACTATTTATATCTATTATATTGGTTTATAAGAATTGCAATGTTGTAAGGGGTGGTTTTTAAGGATTGAAAATTTGCAAAAGAATGAAATTGGTAATATGTCAGGCATTAATATTTTTAATTATTAAATCTGTCAAGCTATTAATTTTTAGAGAATAATTTTTTTTTCATTAAGCTATAATAAGGGTTGATTTTTTAAGCGAAATAAAGTTAGTACATATTTTAAGCAACAGCATTCTAAAATTAAATCACTATGGTAAATTAATAATTTTTTTACCGTAAATATTTTTTAAAATTTAAGCTCTAACAAGGGTTGATTTTAAAGGGTTAAAATATTTTTAAATTAATATTTCAACCCTTAAAAATCAACCCTTGTTAGAGCTTAAATTAAAAAAAAAATATTTACCCTAAAAAAATGAAAATTTTACCCATCTCAAAGTTTAAAATGTTATTCCATAAGTTTTGACAATTAGGGGTAGTTTTCACCCTTAAAAAACAAACAGCGCACATCACCATGAAAAAGAATTTAAAGTAGAGGGTTAGAAGCGATCGTTTAATTTGTCAAAAAAATTCTTTTGTTAATTTCATAAGATGTGGTTATTTAAAGGTTGAGTTATGGTAGTTAAATATTTATTATATCGTAAACTGTTAAAATATATTTTTTCTACAATAAAAGCGTTATTAAATAATTTTAAAATAATAAAACTTTTTTTTGGAATTTCGATCTTAAGGTGATTTTTAAGGGTTGAAACGTAAAAATATAATGTTAGATATAACTCACAACATAAAAATAGATTCATTCTACATATTAAGCTATGATTTTAATTTACATAAGGTCTATTTCTAAGGTTTTTTAATTTTTTTGTATATGGACTAGTTTTTACCCCCTAAAAAAAACACACCCTAAGCATATATAAACTTTGATCTAGAGGGTAAAAACAACTTAATTCCAAATTTTTATAAAAATTAAAACTGTACAAAAAAATCCGGAGGTCAAACAGCTTTTTTCTCCCCATCCACTGTATTAAAAAAACTTTTTTCCACTTTCAAAACATAACTGTTACAGGTTGCATCACGGCTTTAAGAGTAAGCACTCACAATTAGTGAAAAGAAATTTGTAGGGAATTTTCCTAAACAAATGATCCTTTATTATATATTCCGATATGAAGTTAACATATTCTTCTTTCAGCTAGTAGCTACAAAATAGGGTAAAATTTTACTTTACGGACACCGCGCCGATTTTTATAAAATTTTGCATACTGGGGTTTTTTGGGCGTTGATCACGAATCTAAAATTAGTTTTTTTCCGGCAAACTCTAACTAACCTCAAAATTCTCCCTTCTTGAAACTGATTACCAACAAATGGGAACATACACTGATTAGGTACTTATATATTATAGAAATACACTAAAATTTACAATAATTTATTGTCTATTTTAAATAAAAATTATCTCAAATAAATCCCCTTTTCTGTACGTTGTAAGATGATATATGATGTATAGAGTTGCCGCGAGACGAGACGAGACGAGATAAAGCCTTGTCCCGTCTCGTCTCGAAATTTCGAGATAATTTCGAGACGAGAGAGAAAAGGGTTTTATGACAAACGAGACAAACGTTTGTCTCGTCTGCCCTGTTTTTTGTCTTGTTTGTCTCGAGTTTTTTTGGTTTATTTTAATTAAATTAATTTCAAATACAGTGCATTAGTAATGTTTAGGATAATTTCAATAAAAATTATCGGAAGTTTATTAAAAATGCTTGGACCCGTCGATTTTTATTTTTAGGTACATGTTACACATTTTTTAAACTAATTTTTTATGTCTGCACAGTGCACAAGGTGGTTATAAAAAGACATATTTTTTAAATGGAAAACACATATTTTATCATTACATTATTAATTCCAATGTTTAATTCTAGAAATGTTCGTTTTAAATTTTTTTACCAATTTTTAACTTTTTCCATAATAATTAAGTATACCCAAATTATTCTAAATTGCAATATTCTTATACCAAATTTTTCTGGGTATATAATATGAAGTAGGTATAGGAATTTCTAGAATTAAATAAATAGAATCCAAAACTGTAAAAATATGAGTTGGTATAAGTATTCTGTTTTAAATTTTAAAAAATTACTTTTATAGAACCCTAATACTTTATGGACGTGCCCTGTCAAATTTTAAAAAATATCGTTAAAATATAACATACTATTTAACCATATACTAATACTTACAAAGAACATTATCTACACATCTTATATTCGGGCAAAATTACTTACCCTCGCCATCGTTGACAAACCCCTGTACACTGCAAACTGGTATGTATTTTAAGAAGGATGCATTGTTTTTAGTTTAAATTAAAACTTTTTTAAAAAATAATAGCGACAAATCCCCCCAATTAACAGAAAACATTCAAAAACAACCCCTGCATAGGACCCAAAAAGTGCCGCCGGCAGCCTGTAAAATGGAACACCCTGTATAAATGCTAATATTTTTTTATAACACGCCTTGTAAAGAAAAGTTGACGTGATTGGGTTTTTTAAAATTATGTAGTTTTTTCAAAAATTGGTGATTTCAGACTTTACGGACACCCATAATATACAACTAAAAAAAAAAATATGAGCCTAATAATAAGTTTTTTTATTTAAAATAAAAATATAGAACATTTAAGTGACAGAAAAATGTCCACAAAATAGAAAAAAGATCTAAAAGATAATGGAACATGTCATAAATTATATTCTAAACACAGGTAAAATGTTTTCTAGAAATTTTTAATAATTATACAGGGTGTTTGAGCAATAGTTAAATAGTAAAATCTTTAACAGCAGTTATCTCTATAAACATAAGTTCGGACATGCATCGTTTTTTTAAAATTTGGGAAATACGCAGGGTCCTAAAGAAAAAAAAGCTTTAATTGTACATAATTTTTAAAACAATTATTTTGATAAAAAAAACCTTTAAAAAACAACTTTTTCGTTATTTGAGTTTTTTCGAGAGACAAAAATAAAACTCCTACTTTTCAAAAGGGTATAAAAAGAATCGGGTTTTAAATTTTTTTTTTCCCTTTAAAGCAAAGCAAAATTTAAAAAAAAAACAAGAGACAAAAATAGTTGTATTTTAAGTTGTTTTCGGGGGTAATACTCACGAGTGTTTAAAAACTACCGATAATCATGATAGCGTGTTTTCTCATAATTTTACGAGTCCGAGGGACGAGTGAAATTTTTAAAGAAACACGCGTGAGTAAAAAAATATCTGGTTAATTTTAAAGCACGAGCGGTATTTAGGAAGAATATTTCAAGAATTAAAAACGTAGATAAAGTTTATCAACTTAAAATTAAATAAAATTTAAATTTTAAAAAACCGTCATTATTATTTAAAATTTTGTATTGTCAATTTGACAGAAATGGAAAAAAACCCCGTTGCCTAGACGACGTGGAATTTCCGCTGTAATTTTTTTCCATAATACCACTTCTCTTATGAGAAAATATGTACATGAGTAAAATATTCAAAATAATTAAAAAAATAAAACCACAGGGTGATATACTTTTTAAAGAAATTTAAATTTTTTAGCTTCTTTTTTTAACACCCTGTATTTGTGAAACGATGCATTTCTTGACCTATGTTTATAGGAACTTATTTTTGCAAGATCCAACGCTGCCGAAGTTTGTAACACAAATCTTAAACAACCTGTATATTTTAAGAACAGAAATATATTGTTGGAGATTTATAACAGTTAGTTTACTTAAGTTTTTATATTAAAATTTTTGACATGTCTCGTCTCGTCTCGTCTCGAGCTTGTCTCGAAGGATTTTATCTCGTCTCGTCTCGTCTCGAAATTCGAGACAAAATGCTCGAGACGAGACAAAATGGCTTCGAGACGAGACGAGACGAGACGTCTCGTATCTCGTGTCTCGCGGCAACCCTAATGATGTATAACTAGTTGCCTGATTCATAATTAACTTGAATTTATTTAAAGTGTTTTTTATTAAAAATAAGCAATAAACTTTTGTAAATTTTAGTGTATTCGTTTAATAGATAAGTGCCCAATCAGTGTATGTTTCATTTTGATGGTAATCAGTTTCAAGAAGGAGGAATTTTGAAAAAATTTCCATATTGGGGTTAGTCCACTTAGAGGCCTTATAACTTAAAAACCACAGGTTGCCGGAAAAACTGGTTTTAGATTCGTGGTCAGCGTCCCAAAAAAACCACGTATGCAAAAATTCATGAAAATCGGCGTGGTGTCCGTAAAGTAAAATTTTACCCAAAATAGGAGGTATAAAATCAATGAAACATTAAAAATGAGTAAATCTCTTTAAATATTTCATTTTTTAACACCAACATTTTTACTAGTTGTAGATGAAGTAACTTAATAACCAAAGTGAGGTCAATTTTAAGGTAAACATTTTGATACAACAGGTCTTAATTTTTCACTTCATTTTTATCATTTGTATGTTGTATGTAAGTGACTAAATATACGATAGCAAAATGAAGGTAATTTTTTTAAAATTTCTTTACTTACCTGTAAGGAAACCTGAATAGGGTCCTCAATTTTTTTAATGATGTCCATATTATAGACCGTTCTTCAAAACCTACTACTTGTTTTTCTTTAATTCGCTTTTTGCCGATATTTCGATTTAATAACTTGAAATTAAAGGTCCCGCGAAACGCTTTCTGTTAGGTTATTTTATACATGACGTCATTTATTGGTAAATGTCTGCGTTCCAAAAGCCTAGTAGTACAATTTTTGGCATTGGTACAATGACAAGGGAATGACACTAGATGTACGCATTGAACTGGGCGGTTTTATAACCTGCTTTTGAATATTTGTTTTCATTTTATCGTTGGTCTTGTTCTGTGTGATTTGTATTGGATTTTTACGGTTGTGTCTCAAAAATGAGTAAAGTTTACCGTTGGGATAATTACTCATTGAAAAATACGTCTATTAATATGCCTGGAAAGACTTTTGTTCAAGTTCCATTTTGATAAGGCTTTTTAAGGAATCTATGGCTTCAAGGGGGGATATCCTAAAGGTTATCTTCAAATTATTTTTTGTTTGTGAAGATCACTTTGATGTAAGTATTTTTATCAGTTTTAGACAGTAATACGAGCAGAGATTTTTACACGAGTTCATTTCTCATCTCACAAATCAAATAGGTATTTCAAGTTTTTAAGCATAACATTACCTAAAATTTTAAAATTTCAATAATAATCGTCAGAATAATAGGTGGATATGTTTATATAATACTTATGTTTTGTTACAGTTGCCTTCGACATGGAAAACTATATGAAGTGGAAAATGACAGGGGTTCAAAGAAGATGAAGAAAATGTAATACCACATTTAAATCTTTATTAACTGCGAAACTGTTGGGTTATGGAGATAAGCAAAAAAAAATTTGAAGTTTGTGAAATTCTCCAAGACATTTAAATGTTATGTTAGTTAAGTCTTTTTTTTTTGGCTTTGTCAATGAGAGTTTTTTTTGACAAAAAGCATTTTATTATTATTTTTACATCATTTATATTTTGACCCTTGCTAAAAGCCTAATTTTGTTTTGACACTCGGCAAGTTGATAGAAAGAATAAGCCCAAGAGCTGGAAACAATTTTAAGTAGGTTCTTAAGACACTTTTAAAAAAATTTTTGAAATTTCCAAAGGACCCCAAACATAAAAGTCAAGGTCTGGCTGAAGGGTAGCCTTACCAACTCTTAAATTTTTTTAATTAAGGGTTGGTAAGCCGCACCCACCAGACCTTAATTTTATGTTTAGGGGTTCTTCAAGGACATTTACACAAATTTCCAAAGTGGCTCGAACCTTTTTCAAAATTGAACCCCCTCCTACTAGTCCGAGAGCTGGTGAACAATTTTGAAGGGTTCTAAAGCACTTTGAATATTAGTGTAATTGTCCAAAGAACCCGTAAACATAAAAGGAAGGTCTGGTGAAGGATAGGGCCCCCTATCGCCTTAAATTTGTTTAACATTGGTGGGGTTGGAACCCTTCAAAAGATTTGACTTTTATTTGGTTACAAGGAAAATTTCACAAATTTTCAAAGTGCCCCAAGAAGTATTTGAATTGTTCACGAGCCTCCTACTATCCAAGAGATGGTGAACAATTTTGAAGGTTCATAATGCACTTTAAATATTAGTGTAATTGTACTTGAAGAACCCAAAATAAAAAGTGAAGGCGGCAAGGGGTAGGGCCCCTATCAACCCCAAATTTGTTTCATTCAAAGGGTTGTTCGGAATAACCGTGACAGTTTGGATTTATTTTAACATTTATTGGTTATATTTTGAATGACAGCCTGTCAAACCATGTCAACTGCCAATTAAAATTAGAAAAAAATCACAAACTATCTCGATTTATTCTACGAACAGAGCAAATTATTTCAATAAGTACGGCCCCAAATAATAACAATGGGCCAAATTAAAACAATCATTTTTACTGCAAACCTTTTATTAACATTTGAAAAATATTTTTTTCCCCAAAAAATATCTGGGCAGAATCTATCATATGACTAATATATTCTTCATCATAGTCAATATAATAGACAGAAATTTTTTTATTTACTTCAAACCCTGGATCAGCTACACAAAATATCTTTTTTGCCAAAAATATTCTTTTTTTTGCCAAAATATGCATCTGTAGCTGAATTTGGGCTTTAAATTTATTTGTAATATTACTATCATTAATATAATTTTTAATTGTTTTTGATAGCCGGACATTTTATTTCTATTACAAATTCTTCGCAAATTGCATCCGGAGAAGCTCCTAAAAATGGATATTTTGGTGATAATAGTCCTGTTGATTTTAATTTCATTTTTATTTCTTTCTCCAGGATTTCCAACACTTTTTTTCCAAAATTTTTCCTCTGGTCATGGCTACAGTTTCTCTCACTTGTAACCCTCCCGTTAGAGATTCAACCAAAGAACCTCTGATGTCTTGCAACGGGCTGCTTCATGATTCTTGAAGCAGTTATTCTCCCATAACAAGTTCATGCCATAATTTTAACTGCTTTGTTCTGTTGTGGCATTACATGCTGCTTCACAATCTTCACTGGTCATCTGGTTTTTGCAAAAATCGTAAAATTCATTGTAAAGTTTTTCCTCCAGTTCTTAAAAATTTAATCAACAATGTATGTATGCTAAGATCATTGAGTGATTTTTCTTCTCGGAAAATATTTTAATAACTGCATAGAGGAGTTGTTAGCTGTTGCATTTTTTATCACCTTTCCAAAAAGCTCCCTGCAGGAGAAGAGGCTAATCTTTTAGTTGGAGGGAGCTCCAAAGTCTTCTACTGTTATGTACTTAAGACTAGTTCCGACACCAGAAAGTTTTGACTTTTCCAGTAACAGTCCACTTCTGTTGGAGATGGTTCTTCACTTCGCCTATGAATCCACATAGAAAGGCTCGCATGTTTACAGCCATCTGTAATACAAAAACAAATCCAAAAATATTAATTTTGTTTCCATCGATCAAAGTTAAAAGATGTTTAAACTTAAATTTGTAATTGAAATATTAATTATTACCATTTTGTAGTATTAACAGATTATAAATTACCTGATGAGGCAGGACAGTCATGGCACAAAATGCTAGTAACTTTCTTCTTGTTCATTAATAGTAACAGTTACATTGTACTGCTTAGACCTTACTTTATGCTCCGGACACATTTACATTTTAGTATGCACATGTTCCCCTCCGCTTAGCTGACATATCCTACCGCTGAGTCCCCATAGTTTTTCCGACCTGAACTGCAAACAAAAAATATTTCATTGAAAATAGTTACAACCTTCTTGAATTCTGTTTTGAAAATAAAATTAGGATATAAATTTGATGAACTCCTGAAGTATCATGCTCCTCAAATAGTATATTAGGTAAGAACTTACCTATCAGTTTTAACACCTCTGATTTCAGCAGGTTGAGAAGATCGCTTTCAGAAAAAATTTGAATCATTATTCCATCACATACTGGCAAATTTTTAGAATCAGCTTTAGTGAATCCAACCTCAGTCATTCTGCAGAGTTTATTGTATAAAAAAAATAAACAAATAATAAAATAAAACGTCAGCAAATCACTTCCAAACAACAAGAACAAAATCACAAATAGAACTAAACAAAATTAAGACAACAAACAACTAACCTAACTTTATAGGTTGTTCCACATCAAAAATTGTCGAAATACACGCTCATGCGCAGTGATTAAATTGGGACGCATTTTAATCACTGCGCATGAGCGTGATCGTTCGGTGAGGTTTTTGAACGGTTTCTGGCGCGTTAACAAACCTTATGACAGCCGGTGTTGCCAGACGAGTAATGTAAATTTCAAGTATCGATGCCTGCTAGGTTTAAATATTTAGTTATAAAACATTTTTATTATCATAAGGACTATTAATATTGTTATAGGTACGCAAAGTAATAAATATAATATTGGTTAGTAAAATGATGAAATAATGGGATTATACCTGACACTTGGATTTGTAAATGGGAAATAGTACATTTCATACAAGGTATATAATCAACACTTGGCAACACAGAAGGCTTCTCTCAAACAGTACAATTAAGTTGGAGATTTGGCAAATTATTACCTAGTGATGACGCTATCCAATCAGAATCGTTTTAGAAAATTTGAATTTTTAGTACTTTATTTTTGAAATATCTCAGGTTACTTTATTTATCAGTATACTAATTTACACACGCAATTTTAGACCCATATTTAATCGAACTACATAGAAATTATAAACATTTATTTTGCGTGCAAGGACCCTATTAGGACTACATTTTCGCCACCCAAACTCCCATAAAACCGAAAAAGTTTATGCCTTGTGGGTGGTCTTTTGACTGATTTTATGAGACCTCATAACCTTATTGCCTTTTATTATGCTGACTTGGTAACTCAAAAAGGTAAACCTGCATTTCGTGTAGAAAGAAAGAAACCATTTTAACATGAGTGTTATTCTGTTATACCTTATGGTACCTAAGAATTTATCACTATATTATTTAGACATTGGACGGCTTTATATATATACTGAGTTTTTCTTTTTTCTTGGGATTTTTGGTTCAACAACAAATCAAAACTATTATTAGTTCCAGTTTTATTTCAGACGTTTCGGCTGATTTCAGCCTTTATCAATGATTTTTCTATCTAAAACAATTATACAACTAAGCTTTGAAGTTCAGAGTATATGTTAACAATGTACAATTTTTATAAAAATGTTTTAAATTTTTTATCGACTTACCCAAAAAGGTTATTCCAGATATAATTGTAACATTTTATTCACTTCACAGGTAAAAATTTTATTACCTAACTTAAAACTACATGGTTAAAAACAGTTTTTGCTCAACGAAGTCTTGGATAGAATTAAGACAAAACAAACACTTTGTGGCTTTAATATATTTTCAAGAGGTGGCGGGTGACTTATTATAAACAAAACGCATCAGCCAACGATTATAGAGTTTAGAACTGTTATATAAATTAATTTTTTATTTAAAAGGGATGTTGCTTATATTAAATACTAAAATTAATTTTTTAACTACTTTTATTACATTTCCAATGGTCATTTTTTGGTGTTGATTTTTAAGATTTGGCTTTTTGTTTATGTTTTTCTAAAACAAAAACAAAAAGATCGATATATT
This sequence comes from Listronotus oregonensis, assembly GCA_019359885.1. Taxonomy (NCBI): domain Eukaryota; kingdom Metazoa; phylum Arthropoda; class Insecta; order Coleoptera; family Curculionidae; genus Listronotus; species Listronotus oregonensis. The sequence continues at coordinate 73,622 of JAHBCN010001201.1, read as the reverse complement.
AAAATATTTTGTCCACAAATTGGTATTTTGTCAAATTCTAGTCTTTGAGTTCGTTGGTTTCGCCCTTCGGCTTACGTTACTACTTAAAATTTTTTGAATTTTTGCTGGTCTGCTTACAGTTTTTTTTTTCGATGGGAAATTTGTTGGGAATGTATGTTTTGTAGTGTTTAGGTTATATGTTTTATTTTATACTATTATTTTAATATGAATGCTTGATAAATGATAAAAATATATGTTTTAATAATTATTTGATAAGGTTATAATATACTTTACTGAGGTTTTTTATGTTCAAATCTTAAAAATCAACACCAAAAAATGACCATTGGAAATGTAATAAAAGTAGTTAAAAAAGTAATTTTAGTATTTGATATAAGCAACATCCCTTTTAAATAAAAAATTAATTTATAAAACAGTTCTAAACTCTATAATCGTTGGCTGATGCGTTTTGTTTATAATAAGTCACCCGCCACCTCTTGAAAATATATTTAAGCCACAAAGTGTTTGTTTTGTCTTAATTCTATCCAAGACTTCGTTAAGCAAAAACTGTTTTTAACCATGTAGTTTTAAGTTAGTTAATAAAATTTTTACCTGTGAAGTGAATGAAGACAATTATATCTGGAATAACCTTTTTGGATAAGTCGATAAAAAATTTAAAACATTTTTATAAAAATCGTACATTGTTAACATATACTCTGAACTTCAAAGCTTAGTTGTATAATTGTTTTAGATAGAAAAATCATTGATAAAGGCTGAAATCAGCCGAAACGTCTGAAATAAAACTTTTTTAACATGGAACTAAAATAGTTTTGATTTGTTGTTGAATCAAAAATCCCAAGAAAAAAGAAAAACTCAGAATATATTCTAAAAGGTTCAAAAATAAATTATCAAGTATATATAAATATATATATATATATATATATATATATATATATATATATATATATATATATATATATATATATATATATATATATATATATATATATATATATATATATATATATATATATATATATATATATATATATACATATATGTATACAACAAATATCATTTATTTTATAATAAACATAAGTGTTTCAAATTTTAAGATGATATATTATATTATAAGATGCTGATTTTGGATATTATAAATGTGTCTATCACTTCCGGTTTAACCGAAACGACATCATTTTGATTTTCAATAGAATAACCTGTATATTTTCAGAATTTGATTCTACGGATTATTTCTGATATAAAATCTATATTATATCCTATACCTATCTCTGTTTGTTTTTGAGAAAATGACGATTAAATATGTCTAAACTACCGCACATTATGCAGTTTTATGGGAAAACGAATAAATGTTATAAAAAAATTTTATGTTTAATTTAATTTTCCTAAAGACTCTATCTGTGAAGTATAATAAAATTACTTCGGCTTTACCGGAAGTACTGCGAAAATTAACTTTTCTAATAATGTTACTTCAAAAATGTTAATGCAACACCCTGTATATTTTTTAAAATTTGGATTCTACAAGTCATTCCTTATATAAAATCTCTATTATACCTATATCTATCTTTGTTAGTTTTTGAGAAAAGGGCGATTGAAATGATCAAACGACCGCACATTATGCAGTTATAGGGGCAAACAATTTTCTCAAAAACTAACAAAGATAGGTATATGATATAATATAGATTTTATATTAGGAATAAGCCGTAAAATCCAAATTTCAAAAAATATACAGTTGCATTAAAATTTCTAAAGTAACATTATTAGAAAAATAAATTTTCGCAGCACTTCCGGTAAAGCCGGAAGTAGTTTCATTATGACCTCCACAGATGGGGTCTTTGGGAAGAATTAAATTAAACATATAAAATTTTTATAACATTTATTTGTTTTCCCATAAAACTGCATAATGTGCGGTCTTTGTACATCTTCAATCGCCATTTTCTCAAAAACAAGCAGAGATAGGTATAGGATATAATATAGATTTTATATTAGAAATGATCCGTAGAATCCAAATTCCGAAAAACATACAGGGTGTTCCATTGAAAAAATCAAAGTTGATGTCGTTTCCGGTTAAACCGGAAGTGAAAGACACATGTTATACTATCCAAAATTGGCATCTTATGATATTATATGTCACCCTAAAATTTGAGAGCCATTCGTTTTCATTCCAGAAAATAAAGGGCTGGGTAGTGATTTCGTTGTCACCCGGTATATATTTGTTTTAAAGCCATTTCCTACTTAAAGATATAACTAAAAATGATGAAAAAAAACTTCTTGTATAAAAGTTTTAGAGTTCCAGAAAAATCTAAAAGAATTAAAAACTGTCAGCCTAATTTCCACCATTTACTCTGCACTTGAAAATGTTTTTCCTTAACTCACGATTGATCGCGTTTAAAACAAAATCGGACCGGTTCCTATTCAGTAATCTAATTTCATTTTCAATTTTTTGTCCTAGTATGTTTATATTTTCTGACCTTGTATAGTAACTTTACAAAAAATAGATCAGGAGGGTTTAAACCGGGGCTATTGCGCGGCTATCTAAGAGTACCATACCTTCCTATCCAAAAATCATATTTCTCGTTAAGATACTGAGGTGCTGGTGCAATATTGTGTGAGAATGCCTCGTCCTGGTCCTGGTGCCAGATAAGGTTCCGGTATTACTAAAGGGGAATGTCTTTAAGCAGGTTTTGAATTTTGAAGAAAATATAGATAACTACCTTCCGTTAGAGATCCTTCAAAAATTATTGGTCCAATAACCATTGCCCCACATGCCACACAAAACATGAAGAGACCTACTCCCTTTTATCTTAACAGCTTGGATTTTGTGGGGATTTTCAGTTGCCCAATAATGCTTGTTTTTTTATTATACATCCCCACCGCGCCATAATGAAAGTCGCCTTATCAGTAAATAAAATTTTCTTTAAAAAAATCTATAGTTTTAAAAATTCCGAATAATTTCTTAACAATAACTAAGCCGCTGAATTTTATAAGCGTCGGTTAAATTTTAAACTGAAAAAAATTAAAGGAATAAAAATTAGGTTTCCTCAAATTATTGTGAATTTTCCCCAAGATTTGTTTGTATAATTTAAAATGTCAGGAATTGATCTTTTGGGGTTTAAGGAACTTAATAGAATTTTTAAATATTCCTACAAATTAATTAAAAAATTATATTTCAACCGGTACAAGCACCAAAGCGTACAAACCCTAGTAAATATGACGTAAAAAACTCACTATGTCGTAATTGCTGTTCTAAAGCTACGTAAAAAATTCCCAATTTTAGAATATATAAGAAAATATATGAACTTAAACTTAAAGATATTATTTAATTTTCGTCGACAACGCTAGCTTCAAATTTCATTGCAATAGATAATTTGGAAAAAATGTTAAAACAGACATGCAATTTCTAGCTCATTTAAGGGCACATTAAAAGCAAGACAATAGGAAGAAAAATAAGCCGGAATGCAACTTCTTTATAGCTAAAAAAACCTAACATTAATTCAAGATTTAAAGTTACTGGATTTTTACAGATAACGCGAATGAATATAAAAATGATCTTGTGATAAGTAATAAGCCGCATAAAGTAAGTCTGAATTTTTTTGTTGATTATAGGTCAAAAATTAAAGATAAACGTCAATAAATGCTAAAAAATGCGACACAGACCCATATTGTTACATATCGTTAAACTTGTCTTTTTAGCTATATGGAAGTTGCATTCCGGATTATTTTTTTGCCTATTGTCTTACGTTTAATGTGCCCTTAAATGAGCTAGGAATTGCATGTCTGTTAAAAAACTTTTTCCAAATTGTCTATTGATGAAAATTTAATAATATCTTTGAATTCAAAACCATATGTTTTTTATATCGATACTCTAGAATTTGGATTTTTTTCCCAGTTTTAGTACAGCAAGTGCGACATAGTGAGGTTTTTATGTCATATTCACTATGGTTTGTATGCCTTGACCGATGTATCGGTTGAAATCTTACAGAAATATATTTTTTTAAATAATTTTCTATCTTTTCCAAACCTTTAAACCTTTAAGTTCTGGTTGATTCTGGTTATTTTAATAAACTATAGCTTTCTTTATCTAGGATACCCAAGGTATAGTATGTAAATAAGATTAAAAAATCTGTTTTTACTTAAAAAAAAGTATACATATATTTTATTTCTTCTTTACAAAGCTCTTTTACAACAGTTAAATTATTGTTAGCTTGGAGCAGTATTTGTATCATTTTGATTACTTTTTGGTTGAAAAATAAATAAATGATTAAACTTCATGTTAGTAGTGAACAATAAAGTTAAACCTATTTTTCATATGTCAAATAAAATTGCCGAAACCACTCAAGAGATTTCCATTAAACTAAAGTTACCCTCCTGAAATGGAGTGTGTCATTTGATATTTGAATACAATTAGATTAAAAAAGTGCAAAGTTAATAAAATATGTAGTTACTGATAATATACATATAGTTTTAAAAGTTCTGCATATATAGAAAAATACTGTATTGGATCATTATAAATGGAAACTAGTTTATATTATAATTATTAGTAATGTGAACTTGTCAGTTTTGATAGGTATTTAAAATTTTTGATTAAATTTATACACAATGGTCAACCATTAAAATAAAGAAAGCTCCAAATGCTCGTCGTTGAGGAAGGACAAAGGGCTAAAGAATGTTATCAATATACGAAAGGCTGTTTAATTTATCTGCTATATAAACCAAAAGTTTGTATTATCTCAGCCCAGAACATGGCACTGTCGCCTGCATAAAGAGCAACAGGAGTGACGGTATTTAAACGAGCATAAGGTCCTAATCGTTTCCACACACGAATACGCCTATTATCGTAAATTAGACATATCCTGGCCTTATCCGAAAACATGACTTGATTCCAGTGCTCTTTGTCATGTTGACGTTGCTCAAGAGCTCAATCAAAACGCCTTGCCTGCTGATCAGGCTTTAATCTAGGCACATAAAGAGGTTCTTTAAACGCCCGTTGCATTTTGTACATTTTTGAACTGCAGATATGGCAATATTCGAATTACGTCTAACACATCTTTTTTTTCTTCTTATATACCAATCCTCCCAATAGTCTTGTTACTTCTACAAGGCTGTATAACCCCGAGACTGGTTGGTTTGAATACTTCACATTCGCACAAGATATGGTAGGTTGTTTCTTCGACCTCGTCGCACATTCTGCAACTTGGGTCCCCATTGTTTGTGCCTATCTTCTGTAGGTGTCCTCTTAGGTTATCGTACCCTATTAGCAACCCTACTGTTATACGAAGTCTTTTAGTACTTTGTCTGAGAAGTTTTGCCTTCGTTCTTTTGGATGGGCTTTTTCCATGTCTAATTCTACTGAGGTTTCTCCAGTATTAATCGTGTTTTTTTCGGATCTGTTTCCTGGCTTGCCTCGTGCTGTGGTTTTGGTCACTCCAAGGGCAGGTTCTGGTCCAAAGTATGGTGTGGATGATCTCTGTCTTGCTAGCTCGTCCGATTTTCCGTTGCCTTTTATTCCCGAATGTCCTGGTCTTTCAAATGGTGATTGGAATGAACATCTTTTATTTTCGTCTTTTTCATGCCATGCCGGTGCCGAACTCGCCCATTTCTCTACAATAAAAATTGATTGTTGAATGAGTCGGGATTCCCTTGACTAGTACCAGTACGGATCATTAGATTTTTTCTGTTTTAGGTTAATTCGTGATGTAGTTTTGAATGGACCATAAATTTAGCGCCTTTCCAAATAAGATCGAATACACTTTACCAAACCATTTTCATAGGGAAAGACCGGAGATACGGCCTCAGAAGAAACATCTGGTTTCAATAACAAGGACCTGATAGCTATCTACGTCACTATACCGGGAGAGGAGGGCATGACGAATCTAATCCTCTGCCCGTCATACTTTCCAGGAGACAGGGACACCAGAACACATATTGTGTTCCTGTCCGGTAGCGCCACGAGTAAGGGAAGTTGTAAAAACTCTCTCCAATTTGATATCGAATTCATTAGAAGTCTCATGCTATTGGGAAAAATATAAATAGGTGTGAGCCACAATAGACTGAGCGGTCGCAGTGAAAGGCGTAAAAAGTCCACTCACTTTAAACCCAACCTGAACTAATTTGGAATAACCAACAGA